>OV651822.1:419219-699219 GCA_927349885.1 Psylliodes chrysocephalus | reverse complement strand
CTAGGAAAGCTGATTACAGATACAGCTACGGCTTTTCACGTGAAGCTTGTAGAAGTTGCTAAATTGTATCTTAAGGACACCAGCCATTCTGTTAAGTGCAAATGTTTAGAAATAATTGGGGTACATTCTCCTCTTACATCAGATGAAAATACAGAGAAGTTAGTTCACTTGATCAGTTCATACTTTAATCATGATGATGCAAGAGTTAGGTGTCAAGCATTTTCAACTATTGTAGCTTTATATGAAAGGAATTTTAAAATTAATCCCAACATATACATAAATGTTTGTGAAGGATTAAAAGATGATTATGAAATAGTAAGACATATTGTTCTCAAACTGATTGGGTATTTTGGAAATGTATATCCAGAAAATGAAATCTTAGTACCAGATAGCAACCATGAAATCAGACTTATTGATGATGCATTTGGAAAAATTTGCAATGGAGTTGCAGACCTGTCTATGAATGTTAGAAAGTTAGCTGTAGAATTACTTGGGTCTATGAAATTGGTGAGCCCGAAATTCTTATGTCAAACTTTAGATAAAAAACTCATGTCTAACATGAGAAGAAAACGAACAGCTCATGAATTAGCTTGGGAAAATGTAACTAGTGGGGAATGGGCTAGTGGAAAAAAGTGGGCAGATGATGCACCCAAAGAAGTTTTAGATGCTGACAGTATTAGTCTTATGAGCAGTGGAGCCTGTGGAGCTTTTGTACATGGATTAGAAGATGAGTTTCTAGAAGTGAGATCAGCAGCAGTTGATTCATTGTGTCAACTATCAATCAGTAATCATCACTTTGCAAACCTGGCTTTGGATTTTTTGGTTGATATGTTCAATGATGAAATAGAAGATGTTAGACTAAAAGCTATAGACAGTTTGAGACTAATATCAGAACATATCATATTAAGAGATGATCAATTAGAAACAATACTGGGAGCAATAGAAGATTTTTGTCAAGAGGTCAGAGAAAGCTTACATAGAATGCTGTCTTCATGTAAAATGTCAACTTCTGCAGGTCTTAAGATGTGCATCGAGAAACTATTGGATAATTTGAAGAGATATCCACAAGATAAAAGGTCTACATATAGGTGTCTCCAGAAAATAGGATCACAACATCCTGAATTGGTACTACCTTTAGTACCGCAATTTTTAAATATCCATCCATTCTTTGACACTGCTGAACCAGATGTTGATAATGCCCAATATATCTGCCTTCTAATTTTAATTCTAAATGCAGCACAGCATTCTCTAACCATAATACAACTTCTTGAACCCCACACTCTTAGACATTATCTTTATTTAAGGGACACTATGACCCAGTATGTCCCTATTCTGAATCTTCCAGACTCCAATTTTAATTCTGTATCCAGACCGATGTCAGTACCTGAAAGTTTAAATTTCCTAAATAATGTCATCAATAATCTTGATTTGGCAGAAAGTAATATAAGAGTTCACGTTTCTTTACTCCAAACTGCTAAAGAGCACCTGAATAGACTTAGTGAAATGGATTCTACAGTAGCTGGTACTGCACAATTCACTGCCCTCTTCATTTCTGCTCACCTAGAGATACTTCAAATATTAGAGAAAGGATTTTGGGCTAATCCAAGCACTTTAGCGACCCAACAGTCAAATAATTTAAAGACCAGCATCCAGAATTTGCTTCAACTTTGTCTGAAATTGCAGTTCTTTTTTGTTGGACTTGGATCTGTTGAGCAGTGCGCAGTGAAACAGTTAAGGTTACAAGCTTTAGCTTTAAATTTGGTTTATATAGTCAAAGGTAGTAATGCATCAGCCCTAGCACCCTGTCATCATTTTCTCACTGTAGTGGAAGACATGCAAAAGGACCTAACTCAAGCTGGGCTACAACCTAATCATTTTACAGCTCTAGTCTTTTCTGAATTAGCACAATTAGAGGAACCAAAACCAGGCACTGTTTCTAGAATTTTGATTCCAATTTTGTCTGAAGCTAAAATGAGAAAAATACCTGCACCGAATATAAATATAAGGATGAGTACAGCTGCAATTTTAGAACCAAGTAACAGAACAGACACTTCCTTAAAATTCACAGCTGGATTAATAATGTCAGTACCATTTGAAGCTGAATTAAAACATTTGATAGATCCTGGTAGAGTAAGACTTAAAATCAAATATCCTGATCAGCGAATGCAAATTATTTTGCCAAGACCGGCTCATTTAAAACCTTTATACTATGACGCTGCAGAAAAAGATAACGAAGTCGGTTCTAATATTAGATTGTTAACATCTGTGTTAATTTCTCACCAAGTTTGGTCGGAAGCTTGTGACGTTGAAATCAATGTTGCTTTGGCTATTCCTGAAGCAGATATTGGAAAGAAGAAAATAATTGCTGAATCCACACCGACGTTATTAGATTTATGTAAACCTATTAAAGTTAGTGTGGCCCCAAAACCTATTAAAAAAACTTTGTAATTTTTTTAAAATTGTAATATTAATTAAAGTGTACATATTATTTTTATAATGGGTAATATAATTTAAGATTTATTGTAGGTATTTTATTTCCTTACTCAATTTTTCTTTCAGAATTTTTTTTATATTAATCCCTTGTTAATTATTAGGAAATTAGGTCCAATTTTATTTTAATAACTAGCTGATGCCAGTGGCTTTGTACATGTGTAGTCGTGTTTTTATTATAAAAATCTGATGTGTCCAACACATGACTTTCCTATCTAGTTATTATAGGCTTTTTCTGGTTATTTTGTACAATCTATTGCAGCACCTTTATAAATGTTTAGAGGATAAACTAAATATATACATTTTCCACGTACATTTTTCTATAGATATTCATTGAAAACGAAAATACTGAAAAATTTAAATTTAGCACTTTTCCTACAATTTTTCCATTACGGTCCATTTTAGAAAAATCATGTATAAACAAAAATTATAGAGATCGATATCGCAAACAACTTTTCGTTCTACAATTTTCATAAAAATCAGAATTTTGCACATTTTGGCAAATTTCTCGAATACACGGACCATTTCAGGAAATTTTAACATAAAGTAAAAATTATAGATAATAATAGAAGTAACTTTTATTGGAATAATTTTCTTCTCCAAACATAAATAACAGATATACTCCATAAAATATAAAAACGGCCTCCCATAAAGTACCCCCCCAGATGTTCCGACTTTGTCCAAAATCTAATCATTTCACGTCAGGCCGAAATAAAACTTAAGTTTAAAATTTAATGTTTTTTTCTTTATCCGTTTTTGAGTTTTATTCAAAATTTACACATTTTCTCAAAAATCTCGAATAAGGTCCATTTTAGAGAAATTATGTATAGGATAAAAATTATATTACAAACAACTTTTATAAAAAATATTTTTTTTTTACATTTTGTGAAATTTCTCGAATACGGACGGACCATTTTAGGATTTTTTTTTTTTTTTTAGAGAGATTCAAGTAGAGGAGGAAAATTTTTGTTTGAAGACCTTATTTTAGAAAATTCAAGTAGTGGGGGAGAAGTTTTTGCATTAAGACCTTTTTTTTTTAGAGAAAATTTAAGTCTTTACTTACTCCTCTTTAGGAGAATTTTTTTATAAAATTGTCACGGGGCCCGATCTTGAGAATTGTCCTGGGACCCGGCCTGGCTCTCGGCGACCCTGGTTGTGCCAACACATAACTCTTCTGTATAGCTGAATTTAAGCTAAAGAATAAATTTGGTGGTTTTGTCTTTATCCGTTTTTGAATTATCTTCAAAATTCTAAATTGCAATTTTTCTCAAATATCTCGAATACGGACCATTTTAAGGAAATCTTGTGTAAAACAAAAATCATAGAGCATCATAAGCATCTTTTTTTTTGAAGAAATTTCTTCTCTAAGCAAAAATAACAAATGTATTCCATAAAGTAGAAAAACTACTTCCAATAAAATTACCCCCAGATATTCCGAATATGCATAAAATCTATCCCCAATAAACACAGTTTATCGGCACCGTAACTGGGCTGAAGGAGGCTTGTCGGATGCCGGACTCGGCCCGATATACGGCTGAGGCTTCGGCAGGTAGGGCATGTCCGCCCAGCCGAATGTCGACAGCCCGTTCTACTCGTATATATAATTCCGCCCGTTACGATGCTTTCCATGCCCGGCTAGCCAAATATTAACCGCATTCGGCCCATTAGGATACTTCCCATGTCTGGAACGCCAAATATGGACCATATGCGGTTTCTACTTCTAAATTACGTCAAATGGTACGGTTACCCGGTTCAGAAGAAACGCCGACAACGGCAATCCGAGTACTAGGCTTCCCGTACATGCCGGTGTCAGGCCGAGCGAATGCCGATCATTTGTGGTTTACTGGGTCGGCTCACCGCAAGTTTAAAATTTGGTGTTTTTATCTTTATCCGTTCATGAGTTATCGAGTATGTAGACACACACACACAGGCATCATCCCGAAAATAGTCGAAACGGATTCAATGGACCCCAAAACTCTAGGTCGAAAAAAATCATGATTCATATAGTAATCTAATTAAGAATTTCCTATTTGTATACCACATTTCTAGTACGGCTCTCATCTGCTAACATCACCGCAGAGGGTTTGCAGATAACTGATTATCTTCCTTACAATCAGGGGCGGCTGGTGAGGGAGGTCGCTGAGGCACCGCCCTCCCTGCGAAGTAGCAGGAGTCATCTGCAAATATTAGTATTTCCATATACTTAATCAGTAATTTTATTTAATTCCTCCTAAATTTATTAACAATAAAAGGGTCAAACACAAATAAATGTAACAATAAACTTAGCGAACAATTTTTAGCGACTAATTTTCCGAAAATTGCCGAACTGTCAGTGGCGTCGTAATTATTTTAGGAGGCATTCAAAAAAATGCATGCATCTATCACTAAGATTTGCAAATAAAATTATTAATTTAACAATATACCACTTTTATTATTTTAAACTTGGTAGGATACGATAAAAAAAAATAGTCGCAATCAAATATATCGGTTCCTATGAAAAAAGGATATCTACAAATTCATATTATTGAGATTTTGCAAAATTTTGTCTAGAATCAAACTGCAATATTTGCATTGCTAGTTTTATTACCGTTTATATGTATTGAAAGTACTACACCATTTACTTTATGATATAAGAATAAGGAGAGTAAGATTTTTAATTAAGCTCATCAATAATAAATGTAAGGTAGGTACCTGAAATATCCTTTAAACCTCATAATAAAACATGTTCTGCGTTCAGTAAATAAATATTTCTAGATGTTTGTCTAGCAACCAGATAGGTGAAGATTTCCTTCAAATTAGTCATCGGTAATACATGAAAATACCTATTATATTTATGACGAAAGCACGGAAACTAAATTTAAATTAACACTAAATCAAACTCGAAAACATTATTAATTAAAAACAGTTAAAAAATCACAAATACAATATTACGCCCAAAACAAACATCCTACCATCCCATGGTCTACCATCCTACTTAAAGGTGACAAATGACAGGCGCGCGAAAATTAATTTGAATCGCGAATCCACAAAAATATAAAATGTTTTTCTAAAATATTAACAAAACCACAATGCTTTTATTATTTCTCTCGTAATTATTTATAAAATCGATTTTTATGGAATAGGTTGGGTCATTTGTGCAAAATATGTTAATAAATAAATTTAATAATTTTTACCCATCGCTCTTTCAGAGTTTACGCCCATGCCAAAGGTCCATTTTCAGCATCAACGTCTTGTGTTATTCTCGAGCAACAGGTTCTTTGTTTTGATCACGTGATTTCTTCTCACATATCTTTCTGAAAATTTTCTCGGTCAGAATCGTTGTATCACGACTTTTCAGTTTTGCTGCGAGTTACAATTCTAAAGTGCGGCCCGTTGACATTATTGCAACATTTTCAAGTGTTAAAAATATTAAGTATTTAGCTGGTCGATTATATATTATGAGTTCCATATGTTACCTTCCCGCATTATCGCCCAATGTGGTTAGATTTTCGAACGGAATGGTTGCCGTTGCCGGCTCTTAGTCAGTGCAAAAGAGTTGCTTGTGGGAGCAGTAAGTCTATTCGCTCGATGTGTGTGTGTTTATCAACGAAACAATTCGTTAGTATTGTGTTTTTGGTGTTATGAACTTTTTAACTTAGTTTTTCGATTAGTGCAGTTGAATTCTAAATTAAACTAAAGAAAACATTTAAGTAACTGTTAACTGTGTTTGTTTTTTGACAATGATTTAAAATAATATTTTCCTGTATGTTTATGGTCGTTTCGAAATGTCATTGGATTATTTAATTGGATTTGCGGTCTTTTTATTGACCAACGGGATTGCTTCTTCACAAAATAATACGACAGGTAGGAGAACAAAAAATATTATTTTCCTAATTACTTACATATTTCTAACCTTATTATCGGGGCTATTATTTTAATTTTATTTGTCAACAAAGCCGGATAATATTTTGGTTACTACACTGGATAGGTAGGTACTTACGTGAAAAATTGTCATTCCTTCATTTCTCGAATGTGAAAAATCACCTAGTTAAATAATTAATAACTTTGCATGATTGATTAAATTTGCTACCTCTGTAGGTCATTTCATTACTTTCACTAAAGTTTTCACATATTTTAAATATTTTTACACTTTTTAATTAGGCAGAACGATAGCGTCTATTTTCTGCTAAATAATACCTATTTCATTTTGACAACTTGACTCGAGACGAGGTAGGTAGGTACCTACTTGAAATTTCAAAATAAATTGGAAATGGAAAAATCGTTCCAAAATATAAAAATTTCTACGAATCAAATAGATATCATGGGTATTTATTTAATTTTTGAGTACCTATTAGTAGTAAAAAAATCTGTAGATTAGCATAATACCTATAAAGACATCATACCTAATACTATTAATATAAAAAGGTGTCAGAGAAATCAGAAATAAGTGTAAACATTTTTAATTTATCAAGGGTAATAAATGCCACAAGAGGTGAGAATGTTTTAAGAACATTTTGTTGTTTCCTTTTGAAATTATGCGTCTATATTTGACTAAACAAAATCCTTACGTTAGTCGTTAGGTATTTCGGTATGATTATATTGAGTTAAATTTGCAAATTCTCACTTCGCGTGTGGTATTTGTAAAGATTATTTTACTATACACCCAGAAATGCTCTTCAAAGAATGAAACCTCGAAATCTAGAGATGATTTTTGACGATTTAGCCTAAATCCAAAAATACTCGTTTTAATTAAAATCAAAACAGATTTTTATTAAATGATATTATTCTGTACATTTATTTATTTGAATCCAACCAATCAAATTTCGTAAATAAGAATTTTTTAACGTAGTCAAGCGGCTCGTTTGGGTGGGGGTATTGGATATTTTTATTATTTTTTTTTCTTTCAAAAATTCGCCATTTTGAAATAATATTTAAAAGGTTTCGTTATTTTCTCCATGACCGTCCGTTTTCGAGAAAAATCGATTTAAACTTTTCATGTTTCCATTGACTAACAAATAAATTTCTAAATTAATTATGATAAGATGGCTGTGGAAAATAAACCAAATAACAATTATTACATAAATGTCAAATGACTGGTGTTTTATACCGTAAGTAAGTTTTGTGTTACTTATTGTTTAGAACATAGGCGCCGGAATTTAAAAATTGCTTTGGGCGAGACAATAACCAATTAATTACCTTGCCAAATGATGATGTAGCTGTGTTCTTCTAATTGTAATCGGACCTTAAGTATACATTATGTTGACTGTCTTACGTTTTTTCCCACAAAAAATTATTTTAAATGATTTACCAATCAGTATTTTTTATTGTTTGCTATGAGAACATTGTCTCAAAAAAAAAGAAATCTTTTTCATGGCACATTTCATTCTTTTGTTACTCTAGGAGTTGTTAATTCCGAGAAGAACACCATTCATTAAAGTAGTTTTGAAATTGCATGCCTAGATGTGTAATCTAAAGCGTTTATCTTAGTTATCCAAGTACCTGATTATTTTCAGTTAATTCGCATTTCGTGCAAATAATAAAAGAAACAAGTATAAAACTCACGAAAATACATCGTTTACAAGAAAAGTTCATACAGTTCATTCAATATCAGAATGGACACAAGGGTAGTAAGCGAAATAGAAACAATAAACATAAAAATAAACAAACCAATAAACATTTTAATTTTAGTATGCACTAAATCTTTATTACTATTACATATAAACACTTATGCAATGCAGACGTAGGAAGGGTATTAGAAAATATTGTTCTATCGCAACATTTTAACTAGGTGGATAGATAGATGTAAATGTCGCCACGAGAGAAAGTACTAATGTTATTATTTTTCACAGAAACGAATTAATTTGGGTTAGAAAGAGTAGCCATTGTTTGCCTGGCAGGGTTAATTAACAAGTTGAATCTTAATTATGTCGAATTATGAAATAATAAAAAAAAACGATTCTTACGCTGAGTTAATTCAAATATTCAGATAAGTACGAAGTTTCTTTAGCGCTGTTATATAAAAAATAAAGAAAAGGATGGATGAGGATGAAATAGATAATTTCATAGGCGAGCTTAAAGGACCATGAAATCCCTGTGATAATTTACAATTCCTATAAACTTTTCATGTCTATTTTTTAAAAAGTATTTTGATTATACGGAGTGGCCCAAAAGTCTGGAAACGGCCAATTATCTCGTAAATTGCTAATCCTAATTGTACAAAATGTGGGGTACACCTATTTTGGGATGCGGAGATTTCAGATTTGATATTTGCAATGTTGCCAGATTTGCCGTTTCTTTTATATTATTAGTCACTTTGGTTTTTCAAATTCATCACCCTGTATATTCAGTCATTATTGGAATCTCCTATTCAATACGAGTTTAACCATATGTGACACTTATGGTTTTATGTAGTCTGGAAGGTCTTAAATAAATAAAACAATCATGGAGAAATGTGGTAGGCGCATTCTACCACTTGATAAAGTAACCATTATGTTAAAAATGCTATAATCTTACAATTGTTACGTTCTAATGTAGTTGAAAATAGTTTGTATTAAAAAAATTATTGAGACAATTAGGCGTTGCCATACTTATTTTATTTATTTAAGACCTTCCAGACTACATAAAATCATAAGTGTTACATATGGTAGAACTCGTATTGAATAGGAGATTCCAATAATGACTGAATATACAGAGTGATGAATTTGAAAAACCAAAGTGACTAATAATATAAAAGAAACGGCAAATCTGGCAACATTGCAAATATCAAATCTGAAATCTCCGCATCCCAAAATAGGTGTACCCCAAATTTTGTACAATTAGGATTAGCAATTTACGAGATAATTGGCCGTTTGCAGACTTTTGGGCCACTCTGTATATGTTGTCTTTTCTTTCGATATAATTCAGTACCTGTTGCGGTATTAGCAAAAGGAGTAGTAGTTTTTCCGAAAGGAAATGATCGCTCGTATTTTGTGTGGCATATAAGTTTCTTTTATTTATTTGAAAAAATGTTTTGTTCAATATTCAATATTCAAATAAATCCAAACCAATCAAACTGCAGAACTAGTATTCTTGAAAAGGTGTAGTTACCAATTAAATCTGTTTTTTTTTTAATTAAGTTTTAATCGTGTATAAAAAGAATTACGTGTCATACTTTCACGATTTAAATGTGAGAATTACGTTTTGTTTCAAGATTTATGGCTCAGCTAACACCTGATGGCTTCGAAGAAATTGGTGAGTAAAAACCGAGGTAGAAACGCGCCACAGTGCATATCTGGTAAATAAAAATAAAAAAAAAAATTTACTTTGTTTCCAAACGGATATTATTAAAATTCTTTAATTCTATGAGAACATAATGTTAATATTATATGCAATGGTACCGATTGAATTATGCTTATTGCACAGATGAATTAATAATTGTTCATTGTACAACAATGATTAACGAATGTTGGTGTCATAATGTAAAATGTAATAGACATATCTTAAATTAAGGGCAAGTAGAGCATATTTATCTGAGCTGAAAAATTAAAAAAACCGACTTCAAAAACGTGTAGATGCCATCACCACATCTTAACCAAATTTATATGGGACCACCCCTGAGGTATCCCCTTACTAACAAAAAAAAATCATATAAATCGGACCAGGTGGTAAAGCATTATCGCTAAACATACATAAAAAATGAAGAGTTTGAGGATTTTCTCATGGACCCAATTATTAGATTTTGACCAAATTTATATGGGACCACCCCTGAAGTACCTTTTTAACAAAATAAGAATCATTGAAATCGAACACCGTGTTAAAGAATTATCACTGAACATACATAAAAAAAATATTGCGACGAATTGAGAACTTCTTCCTTTTTTGAAGTCGGTTAAAAATAGCCATAAAAGTAATCCAATTTTACCAATAAGAATTTTGATTGAGGACATCAAAATCTGTACTATTATTTTACATAATTATACAGTGTGGAACAGCCAAATGGAATAAATTCAGTAGCTCTATTATTATGCATTTTTCTAGAAAATCCTGAGACACGTCAATTTCTAATTCTAAAATAACATCTTGCGACATAAAAATGTCATCCCTAGATTTTACCCCCTTCAATTGACAGCTGCAGCCCCTAATTCTTTAAATTGGAAGTAGGGAAATGTGATACTTCATTTGAAAGATCTTCTCATTCTTTCTTCAAAACTGCTATGGTTTTAAATTTTATTACAAAGATTAACAAGAAAAAAAGATAAGTTTATCCAGCGAAGGAAATTCGTTATATTAAAATAAAACTAATATTATTTGTCAATTGTAGGTTCTGAAATGTTAATAATAACAAAAAATAAATAACGAAATGGCATTATTTATTGTTTTTTTTTTTAATATTTTTCTTCCATTTGACTGTTCCACACTGTATATCCTGTATTTTTGTTTATGTGTATAGTTGGAGGTATAGATATTCTTTCTTTTTTGGCAAAACAAAGGATAACGTATAAAAACACGTTTAACGGCGACCCAGGGACGGACTGTATGTTATGCTTTAAAGAGAAAATGTTATACGTATATTATTTTCCAATTTTAATTGGTGGTAGATATTTCGAATAATTTTTTGATTTGAGGGTGACACCTACATACCAAATTTTTGGTTAATATCATCCCCCTCGTCTTCTTTACTCTCAGAAGAAACTTTGATGGGTTCTGCATAGAATTATGTAGGGTCACTTGGGGTAAGAGCCTCCAAAAAGCCATTTTTTATAAACCAAAAATCCAAACAGTAATGTGAATACAACACTGGATAAACAAATATAGTCCATCTGTGCTCAGTCAACTTGACGATAACGCATAGAAGCGTGCCAAACAACCAATTAGAACATGAGTTGAACAAAATCACAGAATTACTATTGGATA
Source organism: Psylliodes chrysocephalus (assembly GCA_927349885.1). Taxonomy (NCBI): domain Eukaryota; kingdom Metazoa; phylum Arthropoda; class Insecta; order Coleoptera; family Chrysomelidae; genus Psylliodes; species Psylliodes chrysocephalus. The sequence goes on along the minus strand of OV651822.1, from coordinate 687,858 downwards.
TTTCAAGTCCATGTTGACCGGCTTTTCTTACAGGTTATCTTGGGCTACAGCAAATAGAAATTTGAGAAAGGCTCGATTCGGCCAATAGGAGACGCTAAAATTAAGGTGTTATAAATAATCGAGCCGACAGATTCTCATCGTACAGCGTTGCCAGGCATAAAATATTTATTTGACACTCGGTTCCAGCATATTTGCTCGAAGAGTACCATGCGTTTAACGTACACAGTCGTTTAGCTGTAATAGAATTGATCGCACCATTTTATTTTTGCAGTTTGACAACTGTGTTTTCTAAGCTGAACGTCGGCGGTGTCTTTATAAATTATATATAGATATATTAATAATATTTAATTGTGGAATAGTAAAATTTATCTGTGCCGTCTACTATACTCGTTGAAAAATTTTCCCCCTTTACTCTCCCAATGGTGTTTTTTTTTTTGTTTTTCAATGGAATGTCCTGTATATTATTGCATTTTTCTATTCTCCTCTAACATCCGATTCCAAAAATATACACCTGAGGTGTCCCATGAGATGTAACATGAATCGTTTGGAAGTTCCGTTTTTTGCTCTTTTAAGTTTTTTTTCTTTCTTTTTCTTTAATTTTTTTTTCCTTAGACGTCCTACTTTAAATGATTTTTGAATTATCTTTATATTTTTGTCATAAAAAAATTATTTAGGGTGGATAGTTTTCATTTCTACAATTAAACCAAATTATGAAATAAATGCATAATATTGAGAAATAATATTTGCGCTATTGTATTTTAACTTATGAATAAGATATTAGTGTATGTGGTGTGTACGTAACCTGACCTACAAAGTATGTGGGTGCGTAATCATCTAATATATAAAAGTACTCGCTCTATTAAACTTAATGGCCATATCGTGTTGTTAAACTTCATAAAACGCTACTCAACTACACTATAACAAAAGGTAATAAGGAATAAATTAGTGGAATAGAAAGAAATCTTATTTCGTAAGGGGAGAGGAAGTCTTGGTCGCTTTAATTTTTAATGTAGTCTTCCTTCTAATTCAATAGAATCAACTCACCAAATAATTATATCACAGTTTGTGTTATATCACCCCTTGGGTCATATTCATAAAAGCGAAGCAAATGCTTTTACTTTTTTTAAATGTACTTTTGGTATTTTCTATAGATGTTTTCCCATGTGATAACACAACAGACAATAATACTGTGATACTGATTAAAGCCTAAAATTAGAAAAATCTTTAGAAATCCGGGATAAATCGATAAAAATGTATTATTTTCCGTTTACACACATTAAATTAAACAAGTTGCAAGTTTAGGTATCTCTTTATATTTGACAAAAATAGATTAAACTAAAAAAATATTAATACATTAAGAAAACTATAGTTTATATTTTAATAACTAAGTGTTTATTATTGCAAAAAATATTCTAGGAATTAAGTAGATTGTATTTTATCTAGATTTTTATGAAATTAGTAATGAATAGATTCATGATATTTTGAGGAATGTTTAAGTGTCTAATGCGTATTTTTTATCTAATAATAAAGATAAAACATTTATTTACAATGCAACTTAAAACAAAACATTATTTTCATACATTAATTACAGATAATTTTATTCATCTAAAATTATTTATTTTGTCTAATCAACATCGGTATGAGAATTTTCTCAAATCAGAATAAATTGCAAAAATGATTGAATTTATATAGAAACCCACAAAACATGTTTTTTAAAATGTATGGTTGTACGTTTGTGTCAGACGTTTTTTGTTAAAACGATACAGCCCAAACTATATGTCCGATTTCAATGGGATTTGGAACATAGGGTTTCTAGGAGCACCTGAAGAGCTGACTTGGGCATAGTAGAGGCAACTGGATGGTTCTTGATAGGAAGTTGTTGTTCTACTTGTAGGTATAGTTATTTGTGTTATTTGTAATTGGAGTAAAAAACTCTTCAAATAAATTTTTTTCGAGATGTCATTATCTATATTTTTTTTTATTTACATGATGTAAAAAAAAAATAAACTAAAAATATCTGACACCGAAAGAGCCCTTTCTCAACTCTACTAATTATATCTTTTTAAAGATCATGGATATCGATATTCATATTTTTTTATAAGATATTTTGTATTTTACAGAAATTTCTTCAACGTCATTTTAGGAATCTTAAGTAATAACTCTTGAAAATGAATAATAATAATAAAAAAAATACAAATTAATTTTATTTTGAAGTATATTCATGACCCAAATTTTTAAACATACTCATTGTAAAACTGACATTTTGAATATATAAGTCACCGTTCAAACTATAGAAAGAAAAATGCATTATTCATATTCCTAATAAAAAATAATTACAGTTTCAGTTTCAATTACATATTTAGGTACCGATGAAATTGAAAATTATTGGGATATGTATACGATGTAAAGAATTTCGAAAGTGACCTTTAGAATGACACGTTTTGATATTTTGGTATTCCTATACACCGGATATTTTTTTTTCTGGTATACCCACACAAAAAATATGGACGTAGATTAAAGCTGCATTTCATAGGAACCTATAAACCGTAACAACGTGTTTACACATGTCATTTTAGAGCCTTCATTATTTTAATATACACGGATTTTTCAAAAGCTTTCAACGGATTTGACAATGGTATATTATTAAACAAACTAAACAAAATTTAATTTTTATAGAATCTCACACACCAGTTTCATTCTTATCTAACAAATTTGTTAAATGCCGTATTCACAGGTCTGTGGAATATTTTGGAACCTCTGGAGTATCACAAGGCTCAAATCTTGGCCCTCTTCTCTTTAATAGTTTTATTAGCGACATCGTTGAGTGTATCAATGATAATATCTTGTTATAATATGCGGATGATCTGAAAATATTTCGTAGAATTTCCGTTGTTAGTGATTGTCAATTACTGGAGGAAAACTTATCTAATGTCATGTTGAATACTTTACCGCTTAATCTATCGGTATTGTGTAATGTCTTATACTTTAAGGTCTAAAATAAATTTTAATTACATTCTTAACGGAACTAATCTCCATAAATCATATTATTTAAAGATCTAGAAATTACATTTGCTGCTCCTAAAGTATTATTTTTTGTAGATCACATAGTTATTTGCGAACATATCTTACGAATGTGTTAATTTAAAGTCCCAACTACAAAATTTATATTGACAGCCTGGAATCTATTCAATTTCACTTCATTCAATTTTACACGTTTCAGACATATTTTTACCCCTTTGAAACAAGTTTTATGCGTGTACCATCATTTACCTACAGGTTCAGAATTGTCTGGCATTCCAGTTAATTTTCCATATTTTAAAAAACTCTTTGTTATAAAGTCAAGATACAAATGCAAATGCACTCACGTGTTCAGTGTTTTTGTACGTGATACAATTTTTAGATTTATTACTCGGATTTAACTTGATCTGGTTGAAAATCACGTTCAAGAACAAAATTGTACGTTGAACGTAGAAAATGAAATGGATAGAATTATTCATTTATTATATGAGAAAAAAAAGATGTTACTTATTTATGTTATAGTAGATATACACTGCTCAATATTTGAAGTGATTTTTAAAAGAATATAAATTTTCAGTGTAAATATTTGAAATAAAAAAACTGCAAGGAATTTTTATCAACGTTTATTTCATTAATGTTATAATGTAACCAAAGAAATTAAACGAAGCTAATATTCAATGGAAAAAATAATTCATTTAAAAATAAGGTAGAAATGAAAAAATACAATGAATTGTAAAATTCTCTCATGCCGAAGGTAAAAACATCGATACAAAAATTTATTAGATATTCTGTATCTGTCACGTGTGGAGGGTGGCTTAAACTACGACACTTAGGTCTCACTAGATCCATTGTACATCCTCCTAAGTTGTCAAGGAGGTGCATCTCTTAAATCGGCCGGTATTAGTCTACTTCTAATCGGGACAATCGTAGAGGATACGCTCGAAGATGTCTTATTTTCTTGTTCCAGTGCAGCCTCCTTGATGTAAATATTAAGGGGAGTGAGACTAAGAATAATTCCCATGGTCCATGTCTCTGGTTGATGTGGTTTTCATGGCTCCTGTTATGTTGTTCTTTGTATTTTTTCTAGTTTACGGACAGATGTCATTTTTTGAGTTTTCGGTACCCAGACAACTGCATCGTATGTTAGCATGTCTTATGATAGCCGTGTAAGTCTCTGGGGGAAAATACCCCAGGTTCGTCCCACGGTCTGACGGCATTTTTTATAAGCAATGTATGCTTTTCTACTCTGTTTTCTAAGTGTGAGTTCCATGTTAACTTGCTGTAAAATGTGAGACCTAGGTACTTCACCTCTGTTACAAAGTTTAAGAGGTTTAACTTCCATTTTCATCATTTTCCTTGTGAAAACGACTATTTCTCTCTTCTTGGGATTGATAGACAGTGAATGATCCTTGAATCACTGTTCTATAATTTTGAGAACGTCTTGCATTGTTTCACAGAGTATATTCTCAAAATTACCTGTTTGCAGTATGACAGGTCATCTGCATACGCTATTCCACGGTAGAGGTGATAGTACCCCTCCCTGTAGACATTCCCTCGCAACCAAGCCTCTTATATTCACATCTTCTACACTTATGTTTATTGCTCGCTCTGAGAGCATGTTATGTAACCACCCTTTGAACATGTCGATATATATCAAAGAAGCAGCCAAACACCCCGACAAGGCCACAGTGGCACCAAGCAGAATAATGCCAATTTTAGGAGGTCCCAGAGAGGAAAAAAGGAGGATTCTTAGCAGCTTAGAAAATTCCATCTTACTTTACGGAGCCTCGGTATGAATAGACTGGGTAAATATAGCCTAATATAGAACGCTAAAGAGGCCTCAAAGAAAGACAGCACTGTGAATAACCTGTGCATATTGTAAAGTGTCAACTAAGGCCATTCAGGTGATAGCAAGCCCAATGCCTATACATCTTCTGGCTCAAGAAAGGAAAAAGGAAAGGGACGAAGAAAGGGCAAGAGAAAAAACGATGGCAATATGGCAGGCAGAATGGGATGAAGACGTACTCACTGCTCAGTGGACGAAACAGCTGATACCAAAAATAAAACCTTGGGTCGAAAGAAAATACGGGGAGACAGGCTATTATCTTACCCAATTCACTATTCAAAATTAAAGAACAGGACAGACAACAATAAAATACGGAAGATTTCGACAAAGGCTCCCAAGTGGATTTTTAGTCAGTAGAAATCCGACACTACCTATAGTCATTAGGCGGCTAGGTGTCTTTTTGAAGATTTTTACCACTCCCAAAAAAAATGTATCCATCCACTAACCATCTGTGTCATTATAAATTGGAAGAAACAGTAAAATCAGTTGGTTGGTTATCAAAGAATACCCTATTTATATGGATTTATGGAAAATATTTTAACTATCACGTGGTTTTGAATAACCAATAAGATGGTCGTGGTGTCGTCCTGTCTATTGTCTATTTGAAACAATAAAAGAAATTGAATTTAAGATTTAGCATAAAAGTTGAACTTATCAATTATAATCATAAATAAGGTAAGAAGTTTTGAGGCAGTAGCTCCCGGTCCATAAGCCAATTGTTGAAATGTTTCGGGATCTGTTGGAGCAGGTTCAATTGTCTTAAAATTTAGGATTATAATATGATCAAGATAATGACTGACATAACAGTTACTGAAACTTGTTTTAGAGTTTGCAAAAAACATTGTCAATTTTTTTTGGTAAATTTTAAACAAGAAATTGTTCAATTTTTTTTTTAAATTATATCTAGAAGGCTAATTATTTGCTTATTTTGATTATTATAGGACTAAGAATGGTATATAATATAATATCGTCGTGATTATTTGATAGTGGTCCTTAATTCATTTTACGCACTTTAGGTACATATCTTCTTTATGTAAAAAAAAAATATTGCTGCATTTTTAAATAAAACGTTCTCGTACTGACTGAAATTTGAAAATTTGTGAACTTGTGATACGAGCTTTTGAGCCAAAATCAAAGAAACCCTTGAAATACATGAAAGCACTGTTCTTATCTCTTGAATCGCTACAAAGACTACAATCAATGCAATGCCGAAGTGGTCCTTGGTCCTTTTATCCTAGAACTCTGAAGTGTACAGACAGAATTCCGATATAACCTAGTTAAAATACTAAATCCCAATAAATGTATAATTATAAATAAATTCCGTAATACGTTTGTGAATTATTAAGTAACTATAAAGGATATAACTATTTAAATGAATAGACACTACTACTATTAGTATACCTATAGTAGAAAATTACATACATTTTTTATTATGAGACCTTGAACAAAAGTATATCATGCATAACGTTAAACTGCTCCGACATAAAATGTTTCCTTATTGAGCCGCCTGTCAATAATAAATTCTAAGTAATGAGGTAACTATTATAATAAGATTATTTACCTTTACTATATAGAGTTTACAAAGACTGTATTTCATTTTTTTAAAAACTTACTGTTGTTTATACGTATTCCGAGAAAAGGCTCGTTAAAATCTAAGTTAAATTCGACCGAACTTTTAAGTTTTAATTAGTTGTGTATAGTAATTACATTTTATTCAACTTTATTTCTTCAATTATTCCAGAATCTTTATCTATCAACACTTTCAAAAACCTAGAAAACTGTGTCTACTGCATTTCTTTTAAAATAAAATAAGTTTGTAGAGTGTGTTATATAAACTAATTTCATATGAGTTCTTTTGTATTGTGGTAAACGAATTAAGTCAGCATTTCTTCTATAGTGTTACAAATGAGATTGAATGCTAAACTGAGTAGGAAATGAGGGAGCTCTTTTGTGAATTTCAATATGACATAAATATTATACAGAGACGGAAACAATTTTATGTTTAACAAGAAAGTATCTACAAGAGTCCCTATACCCGACAAAATTCTTATTGCTCTTTATTATTGAACGCAAATTGCTTTAGATTCTACAGAGTGTCCCCGTAACGAGATTCCATAAGATATATGAAAATAAAAAAGAGAAAAGTAAGCTATTTTGAAAGTATGATAACCAGTTATGTTTTTTAATTGACAAAGTAAGATTAAGGTGCTAGATAACATTTTTTTTTGTTCAATCTGACTGGGCCAATTTAATTTATTGTCTATAGTAAAACCTAACAAATTTACTACAGTTTTAGGTACTGGTAATGGTGTATTTAGTATAATGATACTAATAACTTGCTTTTTATTCCAATCCATTGGTTAGAGTAGGTTAGGGCTATCACTTGAACAGATTAATAGTATAATGTCCTACAAGGTTCTTTCCAATCGTAATTTAAATTGATCCAACTTTATGGAGCACACTGTATATATATTTTTACTATCGGTCAAAAAAATTATGTTAATACCATATGTCAATATCGTTATGATCTTTTTTCTTTAGTTTTGATGTCACATACAACTTTTATCCATTAAAATTTGTTGGATCTACATCCTGCAATATACTTCAACTGTCAAGATAAACTTAAAGGAGACCAATTGATGAATATTTATTGTTTACCGCACCTTTTCAGCTTGAATAAAGTAGATAATTCAATTGTTTATTGGTACAGAAATGAATTCCGACTGTAACGACAGATAATGGGTTATTAGAATGTTGTACAACGTTTGTGTTTACTATGCAATAATATTTTTTAATTAAATAAATTGGTGCAATGCAAATTTGTCTCTCGCGTCGTTAAGGCAACGCCGTTTTTGTTTATTGATTTCGCTTCAATACTTCAATTTTCAGAATTATAATATATTGGTGATTATAAGTTTTAAAAAATATGTAAAAAATGTTTCTAAAGGAGGCCATGAAAAAATCACGAATGTCGGAGGAATACAGAGATTCTAATGGGGCATGTTCAAACATTTTTAATTTTGTTATGAATAATAGAGTTCACAATAAAGCTACATATATTATTTTTTTTATCTATTCATTCGCCCAAGTTATTAATTTTTTTAAATTTATGACATCACCGGGAATAGAACAATAGGAACTAGCCACACAGCGTTGCCAGTTAGACGGTATACGAAAAGTAATATACGTTCGTTTGTGTGTGCACCGTCTTACTTTACATATAAAATGAGGCGGTAGCTGGAAAAAGGACACATAGAGCTAAAAGTGCTTTTGAGATATCCCCGTCCAAAGTTTGTATTCTAGTGCACCATATTATTTTACAACAAAATCAATTTCGGATGGTTCAATACAGAGTTGATTATAGCACAATAAAAAAAAAGTAGTTTATGTGACCCTTTTCCATAGACTTAAAATTCGAAAATAACGTTTTAATTGCCCAAAATTAGTAAAGTAAATAAACCAAACGTTGTCTATAAAATTGACTGCAAATACTGTAATTCCACTTACATTGGACAAACAAAACAATATCTACATAAAAGAATAAAAAATCATAAAAATAATATCGCAACTAATAATGAACATTCCACTGCCTTAACTAAACATGCGTTAGAAAATTTGCACTCTTTCGATTTTGAAATGAACCAAATCTCAACAAAAGAACAATCCTTGAGATGATACATATTAAAAAAAATAACAACTCTGTAAATAATAAAACGGACATAAAAGATTTGTCAAACGTTCATTTTAATATTATTAAATAATTGTAAGCTTTCTAATCCTTAACTGTAACGCCACTGGTAATTTTTAACTTTGTAAAAACTCATCTTTTTGTTTCCCTACTTTATCGTGTTAAATCAAATCATTATTTCGAATACACCTTCACACGATGAAACAGAAAGATGGGGTTTCTGTTATTTTAAAAAAATTTTAAATTGTAATCGTCCTGTTTTATTAAATTTTGACTGCACCCGAAGATGTAAAAGTTTTCCGAAACATATGTAGTGCTAGGCTAAACAATAGAAAATAAAAACAACCGAATAAACCAAGGAAATTTTTATTCATATAAAACTTATATGTTCATCATTTTATTAAGAATTTTAATCACTGGATTGCCTCTTTATAGAAAAAAAAAAGATCTATGTTGAGGCACAGGTTATTTTTATATTTTGAAATCAATAATAATTGTTGTAGTGGTTACCGTTTTAAACCTACCATGCTATCATCCTGGCTGACGATAACACAGGCATGTTCAAAGTAAACCCCTGTTGTTAGTTCACACACTAGTGCGTAACTGATACGTACGTAGGATAAAAGTTAAAATAATGATAAAATTATTCTCACTAATCAATAATTATCAAACATTTTACTAGGTATTATATAATCCTCAAAGCTATTATCTGTTAAAAAAATAGTACCTACCTATTAATTAGGTAAACTGTCTAAAATTATCTTGATTTTTAACAGGTATCTAATTATTAAACCCTTTTTTTTTTTTAAATAATACCTATTCAGAACACTTTTTGGTTCCATCAGCATTTATCTATAAACGAATTTTTCTAAGAAGGTTCTCTCGGAAATCAATTTCTGAGATTCTAGACGTTTTGGAATAATCAATATATACACTTTGCTCAAAGTACAGGCCAGCAAGTAAAGGTATATTTACCTTTTCTTCGTCTTCTTCTTTTTTTGGCCTAGTGGCTTTTATTTACATATCCTTTCTGGGAAAAACGAGTCCGTTGAGAATACGTTTTTGTACGTTTTGTATCAAGTCGGAACTATTATTTCATGGTCGTTTGCGGTGGTCCAAATCGCTACTCTACTGGACAAAAATAAGAAATCTAATAAAATATTTTTATAACAGACAAAATAATACTCAAATTTTGTAGGTACCACATAAATTTAATACTAAAAAAATATAAATCGGATCAACATCAGGCACATAATGGAAGAGTAACAAAGTTAAGTTTTATATCTAATTTTTAAAACATTTTTAATAACACATAATTGATCGGTATATTCGTGATTTTGAGGTTAAAACTATTCAGACCTATAATTTAGATAATGAAGTTGAACTTAATAAAGTCCTAAATGTCAATAACGAAAATCTTAACTTTAAAATTCTAAATTTAAATATCTGCAGCATTGGTAAGAACCTCGATGAATTTAAACTTTTTTTGCAGAAAATGGATGTTAACATAGACTGTATAATTTTAACTGAGACTAAGAGAAATGGTTGATCTAAGTCCACAAAATCTACCAGGTTATGACTTAATTTTTAACAATAGTCGTTTTAATCAAAACGATGGAGTAGCTATTTTCATTAAATCCAAATATAATTATACTTACGAAAATAAAGAAATAATTAACAATTTAAAAATAAATAACACAAAAATAGAGATAGGTGATTCTTCGGTTTATAGGTCACCAAATTCAGATGCCTTTAGCTTTGTCGAAAATTTATACTCCCTTTTGGAGAACCTTGCTAGTGACGATTATGATCTTTCCTTTTTTATAGGGGATCTAAACATAGATTTTTTAAAACCAAATGAGCGTATATGTATGGAATATCTAAATACCTTAAGCGAATTTGGATTTGTATCTACTATTAATAATCCAACTAGGGTAAGAGTTAAGTCAAAGTCTTGTATAGATAATATTTTCCTAAAGTGCAAATTGGATATATTTGATAATATTATACCGATTGTAGTAAAAAACCATGTTACTGATCATTACTCAACCATAGTACAGGTTATATTTAAGGAAAAGGAAATAAATCAAACAGTAAACAGATATTCCACTTTTATTAACCAAAATAAAATGCATAATATTTTTAAAGACATAAATTGGACTCCAGTGCATGAGGCAGAAGATCCTGATACAGCAGCTAGTAAATTCATTAAAATAATACAAAATGGTATTAATTTCTGCACAAAAAAGAGACAAATAAAACGTAAAAACAATAAAATAGCACCTTGGTTAACATCTTCTTTACTTATTGTTAGATCTATAAATAAGAAAAATGAATTGCATGAAAAACTAATTAAAAACCCAAATAATTTACAATTAACTGAAGAATATAAACAACATAGAAACAAAGTAAATTCCTTAATACAAAAAACTAAATTTAATTACTATAAAAATAAAATTATAAATAAAAATAACTCTAAACAATTATGGGACGTAGTAAACGAAATAAGTAGGAAAAATAACAACTCTAAAAAAATTAAGACAATAAAAAGTGAATCAGGAGAGCTTCTAATAAGTGAAAAAGACATAGCAAATGAGTTTAATATCAGATTTGCCAAAGTAGAGGAAAAAAAACGCATAAAATCATGAAAATAATACTAGGTTGATACCATTAAAGAAATACCCTTCATGAGTTACAATTTACACGAAAAAAGATAGAAAAAGTCTAGTGTTCAACTTGTAAGGAATGTTCATTTCCTATACTTAAACAATATATTTATAAAATATAAAATAATAAATTCTATGAAATGTACAATATTTAATTATACAAAACATTATAAAATTTAATAAGTTCCTGTATTTAATTTTATAAAATTTTTGTCCAGCTATATTTTTATTAGGTACAATGTTAGGTACTAATGGTATACAGGTAGGTATTCACAATGCAGGTGTTACCGTCACTGTAATAATGCAAGTCCCCTCATTACTTTCATTTACTTTTTTCTTTAGTTAGAGATAACGTTTTGTCAATTTGTGACTATCGGTGTCAAGATCAAGGTTTTAGGTGCATCGTGGGGAGTAATTTTGCAATTTGAATTACTTCCCTTTCTTTCATTCTGTAAAAATACCGGTTGTTATGTATTTAAAAAAAATATAGCTTGAAATAATATCTACGATTATTATCAGTCCATATATGTTCATATTTTGCGATTATTTGTTGCAGTAAGCGTATCGAGAAAAATATAATCTTTTCATGTAGCTTTATTTTTGTTGTAAATATAATCATCTCCTTTGTTTATATGGTTAACGTTTTGTTTGGGTTAAATTTAAGATAACAAATTGTTGACCAGATATAATTCAAGATATTCTTTGTATACAAGGGCTTTGAAAAAGTATTGTTCATTCATAAACGTAGCATTCTAGAAATTTTAAATAGGGATTATTTATCGACAAATGCCATTTTTTAATAGTATGATTCAATATCTCTACGTATTTTCAATATATTCGAGTGTACAACTAAAAATTTAAGTCTCTTCCACTAGGAAATTTTTTTAAAAACATCTTACGAATTCAACTTCTTTGACCCACACAATTTTTTCATATCTCTAGCTAGTCTAATAATATTAGCTCAAAACCACCGGCCAATTTCTCCAGCTTATCTTTTCAAAAATATGTAAAAAATTTCAAAAATAACAGTTTTTAAATAAATTTTACATTTGTCCGATAAACAATATGAATTTAGAGAAAATAGGTCTATAGAAGATGTCATACAAGCATTAACTTCGAAATTGTAACCTAGTTTAGATTCAAAAACACCTGCTTTGTCGATCTCTCTAAAGCCTTTGATATAGTTTGTCACAAGCCGTCTGAGAAGAAAAATATTTAAAATAATAGAAACCTATCTCGACAGCAGAATACAATATAGTGCCAGGTACTATAAAAAACGCGCTAGATTGTCAAAACTTCGCCGACGTAATTCTTATCTTAATACCTTTTTGCCAGGTGAATCCATTTTCCCCCCTACCTCCTATCTCCAAGGGGTACTTTACTTTTGTCAATTTTGACAAAATTAGTGCCAGGTACTAGAAAAAACGTGCTAGATTGCTTAAACTTCGCACACGTAATATTACATAAACTTTTTGCCAGGTAAAACCGTTTTCCCCCTATCTCCTCCAAGGGGTACTTTTCTCCTGTCAATTTTGACCAAATCAGTGCCAACTACTAGAAAAAACGCGCTAAAATGCTAAAACTTTGCCTACGTAATACTTTTTTCAATACCCTTTTGCCAGGTAAAACCATTTTTCCCCTATTGCCTCCACAGGGTACTTTAGTCAGTTTTGACAAAATCAGTGCCAGGTACTAGAAAAAGCGCGCTAGATTGCTTACAAGTCGCCTACGTAATTCTTATCTTAGTACCTTTTTGCCAGGTGAAACCATTTTCCCTCTCATCGCCTCCAAGGGGTACTTTACTTTTGTCAATTCTGACATAAATACTACCAACGGAGTTAACGAACAGCGTAAATTCACCAGTTGGTTAACTACTGTGTTGATATTGCTTTGATTCTACTCTAGATATATACAGGTTGCACCATCTTAGGTAAATATTTCGATGAGTATAGAGGTGATGACCAACGGAAGTAACGAACAGCGCAAATTCGCCAGTTAATTACCTTACTATGTTGATTTCACATATACTTTGTTTCAAACATAGTAGAACGGGTTGCTTATCGTATAGGTGTCCCCCCTTGACCCAACGAGCAGTGTATTCACCAGTTGGTTAACTTACGGGTCGGTGGTGTAGCGGTCTAACGCGCTTATATTCATTTATAGGCAAGTTTATTAGTCACTTTCGGAAGACTTTAAAACTATTAAAAAATGGTTTCAATGTACCTACTGTTATTTAAAGTATAAATAAACTTTATATTAAATAACTCGTATATATTCTTCTCTTAAAATTCACTACTATACTAAAATTTATATAGTACGTCTAGATCTTACTTTTTCTTTTTCATTAAAAAAAAAATATATATAGTAATATAATTCAAAATGTTTGCTATTTAAAAAAAATAATTTCAAAATAAATTAGAAAGGTGTTTCAAGAGGAACAAATATAACTAGGTATACATATGTTTTCTTTTACTAAAACTTAGTTTGCACTGCTCTGAAGCGAAATACTCTTCATAATAATTAAATATAAAAATCTAAGTAGGTGTAGTATCCGTGAACTGTGCGATTTCATATTGCAATATCCTAATAGAAAGTGCTAATTTACATTTTTTGAAAATGCATAAATCCTCTTATTATAAAATCATTTCATAATGCACAAAACCTAAGAATAATAATAAGTAAATGTCAGAAAACGTTTGAGTACCCACTTTCCAAGCTACCGTTGTTAATTGCCCAACAAAACGGTAGTAGTACCGCATTAAAAGTGGAACAATTGTAAAAATTCACACGTTTGTAACTTGTGACATTTTTTTTTACATTTACAAGAATGAAACAATTGTTTTTAGATACTGGTTCAGTAAACTCAAATTAACCATTTTGCTGCGTTTTGCTGCTTTTATACAGATCAATCTAATTCACTGGTAATTATGGTTAATTGTGACTAACAATATATACATGGTGCTTCCTAAAATATTTCAGGGAGTACTAGTACGACCAATTTTAAGCTTAAAAGGTATATTCCAAAGTGTTTTTAAGAAATTACAGTTCCCTAATGATGGCGTTAAAAAATTGGGTTATAATTTTATTATTGTTAAAATACTTCAACATTTTCCCAAATTATTTGTTTTGTTTTGTCTAGACCAAGGTGATTACATCACCCTTTCTTTCCGCGATACGGCTAACCTTCAAAACCAATAGATAATAACACGTGATACCCATATCGCCGTAATAAACGAATTATTTCTCAAACTGTAAAGAGCGGAGTATTGACGCCAACCCAAACCACCAAGCTATATTGTTTTCGCCAGAAGACATTTTCATTTTGAACACAAGGTATTACAAATTAAAGGGCTATGTAATTCGTTTTCTAACAACAATTAAAAGATGTACATAGTGAATAAGTTATCGTGTCCATATGAAAGCTAAAATATCTTTATGTGAAACTTCGTAAATAACAGTAAGACATATGTTTGTTAAGCCTACAATGCCCTGTTAATAGATCTACTAGTACTCTAGTCTGTTTCCTATTATGGCTTAGTAAATGCTCGGTGATTTTAGGCGATGATCATTTTAAAAACTCTTTGACCTGTCTCTGTCCTGGTGAATTTTACCACCATTCCTGAGATTTTTTAAACGTCCACTGTTTTGTGCATGTTCTGATAGCTGTCTTTGTGACACCGCAGAAGGCGTTTTCTAATATTTATCGATGCCATTCAACATTCATAAAAACTGTTCTTTTATCAATCAAACATTTTTAGATGAGTCATACATCATATTTTTATATTCAACTAAATTCTTAGATGGTTGTCAGAAAATCCATCGACTGGATTGTATTGATGCATTGATGGACCACGTGACATAATCTTAAATCATTAATTATTATTAAACAGATAATGAAATAGCATAAATTTTCAATAACATGAATATAGAAATTCATTGGGTTTTCTTAACCCAATCTGCATCTATAGCTCAATAATCCTCCTCACCCTGGGACGAGTACGATTCCTCCTACTTTATATCTCACCTATTAGATGTGGCTGAGTAATTCCGGCATTACCTGAGGCCGGCAAAAGTCAATACTTAAATAAAACGTAGATACCGTTAAAAGATTGCAAAGTGATGCACCTGCAGTCGTACATTTTTACTTTCTAAATGCGTGCCTTTGATACAATCGCCAGTACAACCAACAATCAATAGCGTTTATTACAATAAGTTGTTAATTTACAAACGTCTAACAACGCCTAATATGTATATGCATGGCTATATAAAAGCAATTATATATTTACTTGATTTTATCGCAGTTTATCACGGTTGCTCGGCTGAAGATGCTTTCAAAGTCTTCGTTTTATTAGACTACACTAATACAGTGAAGGGGACCAAAAAGAAAATTTTATTTCTGATAAAAGTTTCTGTAAAAAAAGACATTGACGATGTCTAGTTTTGGATTAGATATACAGGATCACAAAAATAATTTTTTTCTACGATCACTATCGGAGGTAGGCTTTTTCGAAATACAATCGCAAAGTTGTTTTACGCGAACTGACATTAAGTGACACCTTTGTCGCTCGCCGAACAGAAAACTTGACAGCTTTGTTGCTCCCTTATTTAAATTAGATATAATATTGTGACTGCCCACCCCCCGGTCTTGTAGCTAATTATTAAAAGCCCGTATTTTAATTTAACTACCTCCCTCCCGTATTTTTAATAATAGTAATATTAATAATAACAATAGCTGTTTTAAAAATCATAAAGCGCCCCGCGGCTAGCTATGCCAGTGATTAAACACTGTTAGCCGTTTTTGTAGCTAGATATTAGATAAATCATATTTTAAACATTTTAAATACTTAACAGCTTTATTATAAATTCATTATAATTGAAGGGAGACTCATATGCTTGAAAAAACCGACCCGTTGCTCTTAACGACCATTTATTTTAGTTACATAACACACTATACACTCGCTCATTTACGGTATTAACATATATAACAAGCAAACCACGCGTAGGAGTCCAACTTGATATATTGCAGAAAAGTACCCACAACTCGATCCGTAATCAGACCAACACCCCGAGTCGTTAGAACGCTCGTTATGATGTGGTGAAAAATAACAGTAATACTAACACCATTTCGCTTTATTTATTTCATATTTATTACATTTCACAAAGGATTTGAAACCATTGTTGTTATTGTCGGAACAAGAATTACTGGTTTCAAAAATCGGGTTAATGTTTGACTAGTTTTATAACATATGCGTTATAGGAAATTAGAACATATATAAAAATACTGTTAGGAATTCTCGATCTTGGTATTCTTTTGTGTTCAGTGTGGTCACGCATTCGAAAAATGCAAGGCAAGCACGTCTTATCTTAATCAAAATATTGTTTGATACATCATTCGTTTATTTTATTCATCATTCATAGTTAAATAATTAATATTATGCGAAACACACCCAGGACATAAACAAAATTAATCAAATATACTCGAATTTATCTAAGAGGAAGCTGAACTCCTTGAAAATTTCAAATTCCTTCGGAGCCTTTATTTTATGTCCGATTTTTGTGAAATTTTCAAGAAATACCAATAATTACTTGATTTTTTTGGAAACCCTCTAAAAGTATTTATTTTGATCATCTTTAAAAGGTATTAAATCTATGAACATTAGTTTTGTTAAATTTAATATCCAGTAGTTTTTAAATAGCGCTACCTTTTTAGCGAGTACAATTTCACTGCATGGTGTTTCCAGCTGTAACTTATTTTAAAATGCAACCACTGCACTGGTACGGTAGATATATGACTGGTACATGTTGAGATGTGATACTTATTATTCGGGAGTCAGAGACACAACGCATTAATAGAGAATCTGGCAAATTGGCATTAGCACGTGTTCATCATATTGTCCATTTTCTAACAAGTTTGCATCGTATAGTTAGGGTTGCGTTCTACTTTTTGTTAAAAAAAGGTTAGTAAAATATGCAAAACTAATTTGCGAAGTCTAAAAGAACCTAATTATCTACTTACCCACATTTACTAAAAATATTCATTTTGTGGATACGACCTCATAGCTGGACAAACTTTTAGGTTTTGTAATTATAAAATTAGTTTTTTTTTAATTATAGGTGGGACACCTCAGAGGACAGAGGAATGTGGTACAACTAAAAACTATTTTGAAAAATGTTTTTCGGTGGATTGGTGCCAGTGAGAACCATGTTAAAAAGCAAGAACAGCCTGTTCTTATTTCATAATTATTAATTTCTTCAATGAAACTATCCTATAATTCAACCACAGGTAAGGCCGAGGCTCGAGGCAGAGGCATGGCCAAAGCTGGGTCTCCTAGTCTTGGCTTAAGCATGGAAAACCACAGGCATGGCCACGGTTAAGTACCCAGACCTGATCCAAACATGGGCCAATATAGGTACGCCGAAGCTAGGTTTTTCCAGTACTGGGCCAAGTTGGCCCCTTTCTCCAACTCGAGGAACTCCTGTATGTGAGCTTACATTTTAGTCCTCTGTACAGCCGTAGGTGGAGAGAGTAGAGGAGCAGGTGGATCGAAAATCTGTAGAACTCAAAAATGTACGATTTTCGAAAAAAAAAAAAATACTTTTTTCGCCTTAAATCCAATACATCGTACCCGAATGAAAATAATTTTAGATGCTCTAGTAGTTATTTTCTAACCCTTACCATTTAGACGTGGCAGAGGAAGAGGGGGGAAGTTTTTTTTACGTTTTTCACGATTCTCTATCCGTCCATGTAATATTGTAGATGTTGGTTCGAAATTAAAGGGTGTCCTGTTCGTTTTAGGCTAATTTTATTAGTCAAATCATAATTCATAGTTGTGGATCAATGGATTTCATATATCGAAGTTTGGGAAAAAAACTAACTTTTTCCAATTTTTTTTATTGGCAGCTAACACTAAAGCTTGTCAATAGCTACTAAACAAAATTTAAAAAAGAAAATCGGTTCACAAACAGAAGAGAAATTTGTACTGAACCATTTTGTATTTGTCTATTTATATATAGATTTATGATTTTATGTAAATACAGTTAAATATCTCGTGAAATGTTATTATTTATCGTTTCTTCACAAGAATCACTCATTTTTAATTATATTTAATCTCAATAACTAAAAAATATACTGACACTTAGTTTGAGAGAATTGTCACTTATTTAAAATTTACAAAAATAGTAGTTGTCTGGCGACCAAATATCGCTGTCCCAGTTCAAAGTATAACATCCCAAAAGTTTTAGAATTTGAAATATGAATGTATTCTTAGCAAGAAGGGCATGATCTGTACAGTTCAACACTAATATGTAGAAGAAAATTTAGAAATAAAATCTTTTGAGATACGTGTTGAACTGTATAGATCTTTCCCTACTTGCTATAAGAATACATTCTTATCTCAAATCCTAAATTTTTTGAAATGGGACAGCGATATGAACTGTGATTGGTGGATATCATATTTGTGCAGTGTTCTTACTAGGTAGAATGAATATGAAATATATTCGTTCAGTTGAACTTTTTCGTTTTGTAGTCTATGTGGTTGTAGAAAAATTATATTTTCTAAACTTTTTAATGTTAGATGCAGACCTCTACGATTTAAAATCGAATTTATCCCCCTATTTTCTTAGCAATTTAAGGTATACCTACTTTTGACTACAAAATATCTGGTATAATTTATGACCTATATTTTGTTACACCCCGCTGATCCTCATTTTGATTGAGTTATGGCGTTTTTAATTAAAAGACGGACATTGTTTTGATTAAAATTTCTTGACTTATTTCCTATGCATCTTAGATATGATATACGGGTGTAAGTACGCTACCCCAATATTATATATTTACTATTTTTTTTTTGACGCCAGAACTAGCGTCATGCCAAAAACTATCAAACCTTGTATTAAATCAGATTGATAATGACTAAACGATCCATCTGTTGAATTGTTATTTCAGTCACGTGTAAGTAGTGCATAAAATGGTTTATTATGATAGCAAATGGTTATAATTTCGCGCAGATTGCATATTAGATTTAAATAATTGGTGTAGTTTGACGTTAATTGGTGTAGAACGACTAGAAGATGTGTGGACATTTTCTACGTTTACGGTAATATCCATAAATTTGCTGGATTTCTCACTTTCACTTACTTTGTTATTTAAATTTAATTGAATTAAGCAAAATGCTAATAAATATGAAGTGAAGAATTGCCAACAGGTTCATGTATCAACGTAAAGAATCTAGGTAGGTAATTGTATGGTTATTTAAAAGAAAGTATTAGTACGTTTTCATTTATATTTTATAATTGGTCTTTCAACAAGAGGAACAGCATAATGCATAAATTTATACATTTTTAAAAATTGAATTTGTAGAAGTAGGAAAGCATTTTGTAAAATTTCTTATTCATGACTTAATTTTTGAAGTGGACAACACATTGATTATTTGTACGAGAAAACCAATTTTGTTAGTCGTGGTAGTTATTGTTTTCATAGTTTTTTAAATTTTTTGCTTTTGAATCTAGATACATACGTACTAAATAGATACAACTTCTATCAAGTCATACCTTATTACAAAAAAATTAAAGCCCATTCCTTTTGTATACCATGTATACCAAGTTGATGTTTCGAACGCAGGGTAGCTATTCTTGAATTCGAAGAAAGGGAATACCGTTTTTTTCTTTTTCTTCAATATACATAATTTGTATTTCTGTCTTATTTTACCCTAAATATTTTTACTCCCTTGGATACAAGAGTAGATATTCAGCCCCGCTTGTCCCTATGATAGTCGAGTGGTTAAGGCACTAACACGGAAAAATAGATATGGCTGGTTCGAATCCAGCTCGGGGTGCGTGTTTGGGGATAAATTTACAAAAATTAACGACTGGAGAGAAAGTATTAACTTGTAAGCGCTGATTCTTGAATCGCACTTTTTTTTTGCGTTGTACATTAGTTACCTGATGAACTCTAAAGTCGGGATGAAAACAGCTGACTCTTGAAGAAGGCTTTTTAAGAATTTTCAATTTGTTGCAAAAAAAATCTTATTGGAATTTTTTATTTATAGTTTTACATGTAGTTTTTACAACTCTTGTAAAACTATATATTTTTATTTTTAGAAACTATTTTATCAGCATAACACACCAATCTTTTGACTCGTGGCGATGAGTCAGGTTCAACGGAGAGATTAAGAGCGAACAAAATAAAATATGTAATCTTTAAATCAAATCATTTGCTTACGTTGTTTTTTCCAATGAGATAAAAGGTTTTGTTTTTAGGCAAGCGCGCGTGCACAGAGGCATATTCAGATTTACAGTTAAAAATATGTAGTAGCTTTTTAACAACAACCATGATATTTTATAGCTAGCTTTATTGAAAGATTTATACTGTTTTCACTATACATATACCATATACCGATATAAATAATATTACTTAGATGTAGGCGTTTTATTATCCGTCGTCTCTTCGTCGCTCAAATCGGACGAAGTCGAAGACTGAAAATCGTATCCGAATATGTAGGGCTTTCCGCCCCTTATTTTTTCCTTAGCGTAGGTTCCTGTCAAACTGGAATGACAAGCGTAAGCGTGAGGCGACGTTCCTTCTTTGTCTGTAACGCCGGAAGTTTCGTCTGTCGATTCCTGGATGGTCTGAGGGAATCTAGGGGAATCCTCGTCACCAGTTGTCATTTGTGACGGGACGGTCCGGTCTTCTTTTTGAGAATCTATCAAATAAAAAATGGCTCAAAGAAATTTTTATAGTGTAGATACCTATATTCGAACGACAACGCTCTACCCCAGAGAACCCTCGTTATTTGATGAAGGGTATTAAATAGCATTCAAAATTTGCCATAAATCCAAACCGCCTTTGAATATTTTTTCAAATTTGGTGACCAATATGATCTTTAAGAAATTAATATTTTGACATAAACTAACTTTTGAAAAATTTAACTAGTAGCGCGCTACCAGGGTTAGTGACAACTTTTCCCTTTATTTTTTATGCCACTGTAACAAATTTTTTAAAATTTTTAATTTCTTTTAATTTTAAATTCTGTTGTTTTTAGTTAAAAAAAGTAATAACCTTTTATGGAGCTAAACTGAACGTTGTTGTAGAAATTTGTTTCTAAACAAAAATCGACTCAATATTTTTAAATTCTAATCTAGTAGTCACATGTCAAATTGTTAATTCGTGTATTTGACAATATCTTGGTAGATTAAATTTGAAAAAAAATATATAAGAACGTTTTTGATTTATGTAAAATTTTGAATTTTGATTTAAAGCTTTTAACACTTTGTCTTTCGGTAACTATGTTCCTATATCAAAATTAACGAAAGCTCTAGGCTAGAGCGTTGTCAGTCGAATATTCTAACATTCTGTATAATAGTTCAGGTTTAATATGAAGAATAAACCACAAAAAATGGTTTTAAAGTAGGCCGTGACCTATAAATACATGTACTTTGATACGATTCATGTTTGCGATAACTACGCACGGCTCTGAATTTAATCCAAATTGGCACTTAAAAAAAAAGAAGTGTACTCTCTGACATGCGTGAATTTTTTCAAAACCTACTTTAGAAAAAAATGTGAATTCTTTCATATTAGACAACAGTCAAGAGATTGACTAGGTACACTTATGTTATTATGTATAAAAAAACAATTTCTTCTTTTAACCTTATCTTTATGAAATAGATGATATTGACTTTTTAGGTTTTTCTGAATTCAATTTTTAGTTTTCTTAGTTTTTAGTAAAATATTTTCTACATTATTTTGCAGTCAAAATTTGTCGTTTAAATTTGACATTTCAATTTGATATTTTAAGTGCGAAAACTAATAAAAATTTGTATATTTTAAAAACTGTAGTGAACAAAAATTATTAACTCTTTGGATTTTTTAAAAACATAAAAAATGTATACTTAGTTTTCAGGTAAGCTAATCTACCTCTGATAAATGCAGCCGTCTGGTTTAGTAAGTTAAAAAAACTTAAATTATTATTTAAAATTAATACGCTAAATATGCTCACTCTCTTCAATCTGGAGCCGCCCTTGTGACTCACCCTGTATAAAACAAATTATCGTAATAATTTTGCTTGCCTATAACATTAGAATCCTCCATAGTTGTCGCCATTTGCCGAGACGAATCTCCAGATTTCGCCCCCCTTTCTTTTTGTCCTCGTTTTCCTTTACCTCTTTCGGGTACATTTTGCGTCGCAAATTCGACGCTCGATTTTCTTGTCGATTTTTTTAATTCGTCGGATCCCATTTCTTCGGTTTCTTCCTCAAGTATATCACACCAGCATTCGTCTATTTTCGTTCCAGGTTTGATTTTCTTCCGGACGCTCTCCCAGGACGGTCTTCTAGATGAACTTGTTCCTGAAGTTTGTGGGTAATGCTTACATGGAATGGCGGTGTCGTAGTCTTTCTTAGATTTTCTGAAATCTCGTTTTTCTTCTGATGTCCTCGAAGGTGCCGAATCATCACGTGTTCGCTGATGACTGCGGGTATCGTTTCTATGAGAGGTTATTTCGGTCATTTCTTCTATTGACGGTAGCATCTTCATAGTTGCTTTTGTTTCTATAGTAGCAGGTTTGTCATCCATATAAGGAGCCATGAATGGAGGATAGCATATTGTAACTGATTTTTCTTTTGATTGTTTCGATCTCTTCTTTTTATTTTTGTCATCAATTTCATATTCGCTAGTAAGCGAACTACTGTACGGAGAAGTTCTGCTACCGTTAGAACATCTGCATATGCCAATGGAAGTGTCTGTTTTGTTACTGTCTGATCTACCTTTGGATCCAGCGGACCATTTACTTTCCTCTGTGCTTGTAAAATCTGATTTCTTAGATGGCGAATCGTCGCCTTTCTTCCCTTTTTTCATTCTGAAGCAAACAAAAGCCGTACCAATGATGAACCAAATGAAAATTATTATCAACATTACTACTAAAACGACGGTTGAGGTAAAACTTCTGCGCGAACCAGACTCTGGCACCGCCACTTCTTCCTCGCCCTCTGGCGCGCAAGTACTTTCCACGTGAGTAACGGCTCCCATAGCTTTTAAAGTTTCCACAACTCTTAAAACTCCCCCGAAGGCAGAATAGAACTTATCGTCCTTGATCTTGGGTATTACATTTGTTTGCAGCCAAGTAAATAAACTATTTTGAAACTTTAATTTCGCTTCTTTAGTAGAACCTCTTTCGTTCAAGCACTGCCAGGCGGTGATGAAGAACTTTAATAAAAAATAAGAAGCCCTTCTGGATTCTATATTCCTCATAGCAAACTTTTTGAACGGTACCGCAATGGACGAGGGTTTCACGCTGGTGTCAAAAAATGGCATGGGATAAGCGATATCTGATTTAGTGATTGTTCTGTTGTCTTGTTTGATTTTGTGTTCGTATTCGTAAAATATTAATTGATTACAACAATTTTTGACTTTTGGCGATTCAGTTTCGAAATCGATTTGCTGTATATCGAACTCCGGCGTGCTATCTAACGGCTTCGACCAACCTTGTCCGTTGGTTCTGAGGAACCATTTTAATTCTTCAAAGAGTTGAATTAGTTTCTCCATGCTGTTGTAATCAATAAGACCTGCGTAGAATGCTCGTCTAGCTATTGGTAGCACAGCAAATTGAAGATATCCTCCGAGTATATCAGTTAAGACTAATAAAGTAATACGTTTCTTTCTACCGTGAGTACTTTTCTTAACTACTTCGATAAGTAACCTGAAATATCCGACGATGTCATCAGCGTAACCGTTACTGTCGATATTCAAGATGGCTACATCGGGTAAAAGATCTTCCATTATCATCCTGGCTGTAAGGATAGCTATTTCGTCTGGAGACCAACACTGTTTAAATTCATCTGCGGCTGTGAAGAGGACCGTTCCGATACCATTGCTGTGGATCGATCCTCCTCCTTCTCCCTTTTCGCAATGGGCCGCTTCTTTTTGGGCTATTACCAACGCAATTGTATGTAAGAAAGTGTAAAATAATAATGACATTGTAAACTTCAAAGTAATGTTATTAAATACGGTTATTTGACCTGTACCAACCGCAGAAAGTGTATTTTTCCTAGAAGTAAAGGTGGAATACAAAGATAATACAATAGACAAATAGCTTGATAGTTTCTAAAGAGATCTAGGTGGAATAACTATGGAGTTGGGGCATAACAACTGGTATACCTTTGAATGACATATTGGTGTTCCATAATTCTAACAGCCGTATGCATAGTCGATCGCCAGCGACTCGCCAGAGATTCATTTTGGCGTATCGCCGGCGAAATCCCAAAAAGCTGGCGACTCGCCGGAGATTGTCACCGGAATGTCATTTCACGCAAGTTTTTATTT
Source organism: Psylliodes chrysocephalus (assembly GCA_927349885.1). NCBI lineage: Eukaryota > Metazoa > Arthropoda > Insecta > Coleoptera > Chrysomelidae > Psylliodes > Psylliodes chrysocephalus. Next base: position 663,322 of record OV651822.1, on the reverse strand, counting down.
TCTTTTATAGGGATTATCACCGATATCTCTCGCATTTTATTCATGATTCATTTCTTAAAACTCAAAAAATAATGAACGAATATCAAATTTTTCCCTATAAAAGAACATGAAAACTTGCGTGAAATGACATTTCGGTACAATCTCCGGCGAGTCGCCAGTTTTTGGGCTTTCGCCGGCGGATCGCCAGCGAATCGCTGGCGATACGCCGAAATGAATCTCTTGCGAGTCGCTGGCGATCGACTATGCATACGGCTGTAACTGTGCTGAATGATCTTTCACGGATGTAGTCAAGTCACGAAGAAAATCAAAGTATGTGAGTCACGAGGAAGTTGCCAAGAAACTAGTGAAGAGTCACCTACATGAATGATAACCGGAATAAAATCTCATTGGTGCAGCTGCTTCCTAAATCTATTAAAACTTCTGTCTTATTGGAGTGTTTTAAAGCATCAGAAGGTTTTTATTAGATACTTCTCAGATAGGCAGGGCCGCCGAGGGCTAGGTCGGACCCGAAGTCTATTAAAGTTTATTAAAACTAAAAACTACGTTCTATTGTGCAATTATATTCATTTACCCTGGAAAATAAGATTATTTTTTATACTTTTTTTTGATACACATAGATATTTAATCAAACATGCACATTCATACTGAAAAAAATTAATGTACCTAGAAAATACTGTATATTATATCATGCGTTTGTTATAACCAGGCATACATTGTAGGTTAAACTGAATCAGCGTTAGTTAGAGCATGAAAACAGATGAAAAATTATCTTTCAAACCTTCTAAGATTCCCCATAAAAAGATCTATAAGTATTAAGATTGTACCTTGAGTATCCGATATCGAATATTTAATAGCCGAACAAAGTGGTATTAAACAGAAGTAGTGTCATATTCTGATTTTTAACTAACATCCGATATGTGGGGAAACCTTTACCTAACAAGCTTAATCTTAATTACATTATACAGACAGTCTGGTTTCTATGCATACGAGGACGCATTGGTAAATTCAAAAATAAACTAAATACCCTCTTTGAATTCAAGGGTGGCTCCAGGGGGGCTATGGGAAATGAAAATTCTTACGATTTATGAGCCTTTAATTCAAAAAAATATGCTAAAAAGGGAATATCTAAAGACAATGCCCCCCCCCCCCCTGAAAATTCGTCTTGGAGTCTTATTTGAATAAAAGATATTTTAAAATTGGAATAGAACGTATAAATAGGTAAGTAAACACATCAAGTTTGGACACCTAAAAAATTATTTCAAAAAATTATTTATTTGTGTACAAAAAAATATGTTTAGGATTTGTTCGGTGTGTGTCTCCTTATTTATTTTGAGATAAATAAATAAGTATTCCATTCTAATCAACTACAATTACATTAACAACAAAAATACTTTGAGGTATTTTAAACAAAAAAATATATTTGACTATTTTTATTACAAAAAAAACTATTTTATCATTCCACTTCTATAATTAATTTTCTCTTGGATTAAAAAACTACATTTAGTTAATTCTCGGATTTAAGATTATTTGGCTATAAAAATCAAATTCCATTGCTTAAAATAAGCTTGTGTGCAGCATGCAGAAGATACACAGCTGTTTTATTTTATAACAAAAACCATGCTGTTGTATTTGCGCGACACACGTTGTACATCGTATAATTTTAAGAGCCCAGAATAGGTGCAGATTAGATTACCGGAAACACATGGCCCTTTTGTTAGACTACCACGTTCCATATTCCGGAAAGCCCGCAACAAATGTCTAAGTATGATGAAGACACATGAAATAAACAAAAACATTGCTGCAATAATTGCTACCAAAATAGAATCTTATTAAAATTTGGTTACAAAACATATAAACATATATAATTAAAAAAAAATTGATAAACACTTAATTTTTGTTTTCAAAAATGTCGATAGATATTTTATTTTATTGAAAGACACCAATGTATTAGGTCTTACTTTAAGTAGAATTATACGTGTGACATTTATGTTACTTTTTGGACATTTAAATTTTGTACTCTTCTTAAAAAATACAAAATTATGGTTTCTAAAATGTCAAATTAAAATTGTTAGAATATTAATTTACCAAATTGCTTAGGTATCAATAATTTGTTGAAATTACAACGTATGCCTCATTTTGAATATATAAAAAACATACTCCAATTGTTTTAGAAATATTACACAACTTGGCAAAAGTGTACTTCTTGTGTTATATTCTTCGTCAATGTCAAATCACAGCTAAATAAATTTATTTTAAACAAATTATTATTATTATTATTAAGATGAATTAAGGGGAATTGGAAACCCTCTAACCCTCCTTAGATAGACTCGATATTTTTACTTTAGAACGTTCATATTTCTATAATAATCGTGTCGGACTTCTTTTTTAAAGAAACGTAGGATTTTCAGTGTATAAAACGACTAAAATGACTATAATTTCAACGCAATTATTCTTTTTAATGTCTTAATACGAGCAGTTAACCAGGGCTAAAGTAGAACGCTTTCAGATTAATATTGTTTTCACCGCGTTTCAGTTATTTGTCATATTGTCGCATGTGGTAGACTAGAAAACGCATTGAGAAAATTATAATTGCCTATAATTATTTGAAATTTATATATTATACGGTTTGCGGCTGAAAGTTACTAACACGACTTTGTCTTTTTATTTAATAATTGTCTATAATTCAAGCGCTGATAAGCTCGCAATAATGAAACATTGAAAGGTAGTTACGGTATATCAGTTACCATTAATAATTATAAAAGTTTCTATTTAATACCGAATGATACTTAAAAGGAGATAAATTCCAAATTTTGGGTGGTACTGACCCACAAGTGAATCACATTTAAGATATCAAAAAAAGATTACATACAACATACCAGAAATTTTAAATGAAGTTTGAAGTATAGTTTATAACAGTGATATATAATATTTTTCCTGCGACCCCAAAATAAGTTCATCAAAATAATGTAAATCCAGAAAATCTGGCTATGAAGTTTCAATCAAGATTTGGCTGGTTCTAAATTTGTTTTTTATATTCCACATTGGGTAATTATTTAAGTGTTTTACGGATGGTGTTTTGTCGAAATTAAAAACATTGTGATTCCATTTACAAACACTTTCATAGGATGATAAAGGTGAAATAACATTAGATACAAAAATTTTTGTCTAAGGTGCCTTTGCTTGTATATCAGTGTTTTGCATTTCTATTTTTGTTGTGCCGATGACATAGTCATCCTTATCCGAGGGAAACACCAAACCACAGTCTTTGAACTCTTGCAAAGAGTTCTTAGGCTGACAGAAATGTGGTGCGTTAGAGAAAACCTCTTGGGAAACCCTAACAAGGCACAACTCATAACCTTTACTCGGAAAACAAGGTTGGAGGTTTTAGAAACTCCGACTCTATTTGGAAAAAGGCTAAACAAAACGAACCAAGTAAAATATCTGGGTCTAATCCTAGATAGCAAACTTACTTGGAACCAACACTTACAAAAAGTGACCAAAAAAAAATGCAAAATGTCTCTCATTGTAGGGAGACGGGTACATGGGGATTAAAACTAAAAATAGCCCACTGGCTATATTTGACAATAACAAGACCAATGATAACTTATGGAGCGGTTGTGTGGTGGCCAAAAGTAAACCAGAAAACAGCCCTCAATACCCTCTCAGGAGTTCAGAGGCTGGCATGCCTTTGTATTACAGGAGCACTGAGAAGTACACCGACAGCCTCTATGGAAATCATTCTAAACCTTCCACCCGTTGACCTAGTCATAAATAAGAAGGCCAGAATGAATGCATACAACTGGAACCCACTGGGACATATAAAACATACTAGAATAACACATGAAGTAAATGATTATATATTAAATATGGGATCAGATCACATGACACTCCTCCTAACCTTCACAAAACTCTTCCAGGTCAATTGCAACTGGAGCGAGGTAAATAAGGAGATAGATAAATACTTGCTTAGCGGTCTCGTATCGTATACGGATGGATCTAAAACTAACAAGGGAATAGGCTCTGGCGTACATGGAGTTAAACCCAAATGCGACATTATCGTCACATTGGGGAAACATACCACTGTATTTCAGGCTGAAATACTTGCAATCGAATTGTGTGTTCGAGAGAATTTAAGAAAAAAACAAAACATTATAATTTTCTCAGATAGAGAAGCTACCTTAAAGGCTCTTGATTCAAACAGAATCCAGTCAAAGCTTGTCTGGGACTGCCTTGGAATACTAAATGATCTGGCAACCCACAACAAGGTAAAACTAGCATGTGTACTAGGGCACAAAGGTATCCAAGGAAATGAAGAGGCTTATAAATTCGCTAAAGAGGGATCAGATTTACCATTCACAGGACCCGAACCTGTATTTGGGATCAGCAAAACCTCTGCTCGACAGGCAGTGAACAGGTGGATAACCACAAAAAACACCAAATTCACTGGCAACAGATAAAGAGGGCACAAAATCAGTAAGCTCATGCTAAGGGGACCAAACACACGCATGGCTACTGAGGCACTACAATTCGCAAGGCCTCAGATATCCACCATTGTGGGATTACTAATGGGGCACTGTTTCCTGAAACACCTTCATGTGATGGGATTACACAATGATCCCACTACGTGTAGACTCTGCATGGAAGAGGAAGAAACCTCATACCATGTGATGTTCGAATGTGAAGCTCTTACTAGGCGACGTTTCATCCTTTTCGGCCTAGAACCCGAAAGAACGCCCCAGGAACACTTGGTAGGGAATTTTTAAAACTAACTAAAGACACAGGACTATTTCAAAGATAATTCCTGAATACGGGGAAAGCAGGGGAATACAATAGACCCAAGAGGCCGCAGTATTCTGGACCAAACCTAACCCTACCTACTTATAACCGATAAAGATAAAGACTTAGTTTTCCTTTTTATTTTATTAGTTATAAGATTCGGAAATTGAAACTCGGTCCATATATGCCAGATCAGCTTAAGTGGGAGTGAATAGGAAGTCGCAGGTACCGTACGCGATCTCACAAAATAGGTAATGCGCTGCTCAGTTGTTTTTATTTGTTTCACGCATAGTCCTATTATACCTTGTCTATTTCATTGTAAAATAGAAGGCCCGCGTTTAGATTTCCGTACTTGTATACGACATATACACACAAACCTTCTGCTAATTTATCTTTAATGACACTTAAGTCTTAAGCTCTTTTTTTAATAGTTTTATTTTATCTCTCTTTTTCTATTATGTACTTTTCTTACTTTTCTACAATGCACTTATTCTTGTTCGGTCTTGATTGATCTAAAATGTAACCACTTTTTACTTTCCTGTCTGTATACAGTGAAAGTATAATGATTTTTCCATCCTGCGGTGAGTATATTAGATTTTAAGCATAGTCGGAATATCTGGGGGAGAGGGTACTTTATAGGAGATCGTTTTTCTACTTTATGGAATTTATCTGTTATTTACACTTGGAAAGGAAATTTCTTTCAATAAAAGTTGCTATGTAATTCTCTATAATTTTTGTCCTATACATAATTTTCCTAAAATGGTCCGTATTCGAGAAATTCGACAAAAAGTTAAAAAAATTCGAATTTTTAAGATAACTCAAAAACGGATAAAGAGAAATTATTTTAAATAGGATATTTTTTTGTACTAAACGTAATAATATTTTTATTATTTGGAATAGGACGCTAACATAATTGAAATAATTTTAAAACTATTATTACATTTTTCGATTATTTAGTAATACCTTTATGAATATTCGTGATATATTTTGGATTATTAGCTTAGTTATGGGAATTTGAATTAGTTGGTAGTACTATTACGAAAGGGGAACGTCATCGATGACGTGCAAAAATAATATTATACCTAGATATCCCTACGAACAATATTTCGAGCTTTGTTTGAAGAATAATAGTAGTTTATACAACAAGAGTGGATATGGGGGTGGGTGGCTCAGTGGTAGAGTCTCTGCCTACGAATCCAAGGGTCTCAGGTTCGAATCTCACCGTTTTCCGGAATTTTTTCATTTAATTTAATTTAATTATTTAAAATTAATTCTGATGCCTTGGTAGGATTCCCCACTCGACCACTCACTGTTGAGTTCTAATTAACAGTGCTGTTCCTAAAGTGGCGCTGGGAAACAGTAACAAAGCCTACTTAGAACACGAGGCGAAAGGCGAAATAACCTTAGCAGTTGAAGCCGATGATACACAAACAAAAAGAGTGGATATGATGGTCATATCGCACGAAGACGAAATTTGAGCACGACGCCGTAGGCGGAGTGTATAGAGTACAATGTGGACAATCCACTCGAGTTGTACAGAATATTTTTTTCTACGACCCACTAATGAAAATTTACAAATAAAAAATATATTAGGTTATTAAGACTTTAAAATAATTTATGACTTTTAATAATTTTTGAAATAAAATAAACGAAAAAAAAAAGAAAAAATTCATTACATTCTACTCTTTTATTTTTGTTGCTTTAATACTCGTAATTAAATTGACTAAATATAGTTTTATTTAAATTAACAAATTATTTATAATTGTAGACGAAATAAAAACAGAAATGCTATTATTTATCGATTCTACACAAGAATAACCCATTTTAATGTATGTTTCATCTCAATAACTAAAAAATATACTGACAATTAATTTGAAGAATTGTTACTTATTTAAAATTTTAAAAATAATAGCAGTTGGTTGATTAAAATATGAACGGTGATTAGTGGATTTCATTTTTTTGCAGTATTTTCACTATATAGAATGGATATGAAATATATTCGTTCAGTTGAAGGCAATAGCATACTTTTTCATTTTGTTATCTTTGCTTAGATAAACTAATATCCATGTGGGTGTAGGAAAAATAATTATTTGAACGATTTCCGTAGGTTTTGTTTTTATTGTCATTCTGACTCATTCCCACATCGTCCATCCGACCAGTTTCTTATTCACGTCTTCACGTGCTGTGCCCCATCAGGTCTTCACCAACCACACAAAATGATACAGGTTGAACGCATTTGTTTCTGAAAGTAATGACAGGAAACTGGCCGCATCATGCGTAGGGATTCCTTAAGTTTTACTTCCTGCCACGTTTAGTTTTCACGGGGTATTTAGATCTCCTGTTATGCAGTGGCGTCTTAAAGAAATACGAGATCTTGAATATGACACGGCTTGTTTTTTATTATTAAATATAAATTTAACGGTTAAATTGTTGTTATAATGATTTATCATGTGTTCTTAATCCGGAGTGCCGCAGCGGTCGAATTTAGGGCCACTTCTTTTTATTATATTAATGATTTACTTGGTAACCTGAAAACCTATACAGACATTGAATCCTTACTAGGCTGAATTTATACAATTTCGTTGAAAATTGGTTTAATAATTTTTTTTTATAAATGTAATGAAGAGCATGTGAACGTCAAATAATTGATAAAATGGTTTTTAATAATCATATATAGGGGTGGGTGGCTCAGTGATAGAGTCTCTGTCTGTGGATCTAAGGGTCCCAGGTTCGAATCCCACCGTTGGCCGGGATTCTTTTATTTAATTTAATTATTTAAAATTAATTTGGATGCTTTGGTAGCATTCCCCACTTGACCATCTACTGTTGGGTTCTAATTAACAGTGCTGTTTCTAAAGTGGCGCTGGGAAACATTAACAAAACCTTCACAGAACACAAGGCTAATGGCCTTAGTAGTCGATGCCGATGACACCAAATTAAAAAAAAATAATCATATTAATGACATTTTTATATAATAGGTATAATAGCTCTAAACTCATAATAGTTAGTGGTACTATAGTACTAAATTAATAAATACGAGTTACAATGTAGTTGTCAAGGTATTGTGATGTTTGTTTATTTTAAACAACAGTTCATTTGTTAATAATTTATTTGAATACTTATTTATTTTAAAACAGTACTATTTTAATTTATATATTTCGAATATCTTTAAACTGTTCACTATTTATCTTCACAACTGTTTCTATACGACTGATTGCTCGGTGTTCCTCCACCAATATTTATATTTAAAATTTTGGTGAAGGTTCTAGAATCTTCTCTTTAATTCTCACCAATACTAGTAACATTATCACGCCTTCGCCATAGTAGTCACATATGTTTAGTCTTAAGGGGTTTAATTATGTATGATAATCGGACAAGTTGAGTTTTATTGTTTTTTTAATAATTTTAAGAAAAATGATTTATTTTTTAATCATATTTAATATATCTTCGCTGTTCTGTACTTTTTAATCTGAATTGAACTTTCAACTTCGTTCATGAAAAATACTTGTGATTACTATTTCAGGCTGATAACCAATCTACAAGCTTCATTTTACTAACTTTTTTACCACACGGTCCAGTAATTTTTAATGTATTTTTGAATGGTATGAATACCCATTAAATGATAACATTTTATAATTGCTCTCTAAATTTTCCAAGGCGAGAATACCCACTTCAGTTGTTTGTGTCTTAAATACTTTATTCTGCTAGCTTTTCACTTTCTAATTAAAAAAACGCATTAAAAATTACATCTTCTATAAAAAAATATACATTTTCCCACGTACTTTTAACGTACAGTTTTCACATCTTGTTACGTTATTTTTTATGCTCTCTTGAATATTCTAGTTTTTACTAAAATTCCTAGATAAAAGTCACAGATACGATTCTTTGAATGCGTGTCTGTTTAACAAGCTAGTAGAATTGTGAAATAATGTTGAATGTGGTATTCCTTGCATACTAATCGTACATGGTGTCTCATTTTTGGACTACCGGAAATTATTTATGCACAGTATTTATTTTAAATCACTCAGATGTTCTTAGGTATCAATCACTTTTAATCATGTCTGACAACAAGGTGTTTTCTTTTAAACGAACTTATCATTTTAAGACTGTAGTGTATTAAATGGGATTCCTATTACTTTCGACATAAGCCTAACCTACATTTTTTGACTAAAACGAATTTTTAATTTGACAAGTTTAAATTTTTTAGATATCTACATAGCAAACATGTTTCAAAAAGTAGAAAATATAAAAAAACCGATGTGTTCAACACATGACTTTCCTGTCTATATGCTTTTTTAGGTTATTCTGTACAACCTATTGTATCACCCACAGCCCTGTAAATGTTTAGAGGATGAACTAAATACATACATTTTTCACATCCATCTTAAGCCTTGGTTTCTTTGAACACTTTGTCGCGGTGAGCGGACAGTCCGTCAACCGTCACGTTTTGACGATTTTATCCAACCAGAGTATTTAAAAGGGAATCGTTTTCTTGAATCCACTTAGCTGAGCAGAACGGCGTCATGCCACAGATTTGTCGCGAAGAGTCGGTTGATATCTGTTAAGTTTGATATCAGCGGAATCGTCGGCGTGTGCGAAGACTATATTGTCATTAATTTTAAAACAATGAGTGACAAATTCACACATACAGATGACATCATGACTTTATTTTTAGGTTTCTTGGAAATTATGTCCTTTATAAAACTCAACACGAATTCAAAAAGATCTGTAGAAAGTCTAAAATACTCCCTAAATTTGGTTTCATTTCCAAAAAGCCTCTGCTGCACAGTGATATTAAAGGCACCTTCTGTATCGCGACACAAAAACAACTCGTCCATTGGCTTATTGGAAACTTTGACGGTTGCAATTGCCAGTTCCTCTTGTTCTTCCTCTTCCAACAATAATAACAACGCAAACAATTTATTTGCATCCATTTTAGTACCTTTCGTTTACATTCATAATACATAAACAGCACGTACAGACCTAGAGAAAGTATCATTTTCTATATTTTTTAACAAACCACCTCGAGCGAAAATTTCCACGTTTTGTCGAATTTCTCGAATACGGACCATTTTAGAGAAATCACGTATAGTACAATAATTATAGAGAATGATTCAGAGGACCCCAAAATCCGCCGAAAACTCTGTATACAGACGGAAAAGTAAAAATGTATAAAATATATCCTAGTAATTGTAATGGTTTTAGACATTTCTTTACATAGTTTTTGTAAACCGTTTACAATACAAATAATGTTGAGTGTTAATGCCAAAAATATTATTTCATTTAAAACAGTCTACAATAAAAAATTATAAATATTAATGGTTCTCCTATTGACAAGTATAAAAGTTGAGAGGGACACCCTGTACGATGATAAATATTTATGGTCTAGATTTTGTATATATTATTTTTTCAAAGTAGATTACTTTCGCTGCCAGAGGAAACGGTTGGTGGCGAGCATATGTTCTCATTTTTTGACAGAGACAACGCTATGCACTGATTAAAAAAAATGCGTGACTGAAAGAAACGACATTTTATTTCAGTTATTAGAGAACTCACATCCATTAAAAGTATTTTTCGCTTTAGATGATCAAAAAATTTATTTTTTTATTGGAAAATGTAGCGCACCTCCAAATTGATTAGTTTAAGATCTATTTTTTATTTAAAAACAAAATAAAATTCTCAGCTTTTTCGATTTTCTTATTTTTTTCACTTTGGGAATGTGAGGGTGTATTTTTCTTAATTTCGTAGGGGAAATTGGAAATTATTATATATTTTTTCACTTCAGTTTTATTTGTGATTATACCAGTTTTAAATTATGAAAATGATAGTATTTTGTAACCACATAACAGTCAAAGGTAACTGTGTTAAATCATCATATTTATTATCTAGATCTAGGTAGATGTTTTGAAGTTTATTTACGAGGAGAGCCGTTAGAAATGATTCCTCACTGCTATTTCTCACATCATGGGAAATTAATAACTTTCAACGCAAGTAAGCTGTCAGGAAAATGTAACTTTGTTATAGCAATCTTAGAAAAAAAAAACATTATTCGACAAGTCTAAGTCTTATCTTTCGGTAGCGCCTCCAAACAACTTGTTATTTGATTTAAGATACTTGGAAGCATTAATAATTATTTATTATTAAACAGTGTGTCCACAAAGTATGGAATACATTCATTGTTTAGGAAATTTTCGAAACAGATCCAATTTTTGTTAATGTAACTCCTTGTATATTATTCAATTTTTGAAAGTGTCATGAAAAGATTAATTTAAAAATATATCACAAATAGGGTTTGTATACAGTTTTCATTAAAAAATATCGATGGGATCATTTCTCCTCCACGAATCGTCGTATGTATTAATTTCATATGAAAGAATGTCCTAATGAAAATAAAATCCAATGACTGTTTGTTTTTCTAAAAGTTATTTATTGATTTTTTTACGAAAGCACGTGGTATTTGACGGACACACTGTATACAAACCCAACGTGTGTTTTATATTTGAATTCAGCTTTCCATGCTTAGATGTTCGTCACCCAGTATATATAACTTTTGTTCAAAATCAGCAAACTGAAATTAAAAATCAACCAGTTTCGAAAATCGAAATCGAATACTTTACGAACACGCTGTATATTACTGTAAAACTTATTTATATTTTTTTAATTTTTTATTTCTTTCAATCCAGTAGATACCTAGATGAAAGTACCTTGTTAGTTGCTGGTCCTAAACGCCTACCCACAACACTTTCCTATTATTACATGATAATTTGCTCTTCTAAAGCCCTAAAAATTTAATTCCGAGAGGATAATAAATTTGAACTGGAATGGGCTATAAAGATACGGTCAGCGCTATGCGTTTGCCTAATCAAAATTCCATTACGCTTTGATTGACTTTTTATTTTCTAGGACTCTATTTTAGGTAAATTCCGTAGGTGTGCCTAGAGTAACTAAAGTGACCAATTAATAATATGGAGTGCCTATAGACATGTCGAAACGAATCTGTTTGTATCCGATGGGAAATCGTCAGATTAAAATTATTATCGAAATAAATTTTCTATACTTCACTTCAAGGATTATTTGATTAAGAATAAATGCTGTTTATGTAATAAATAAGCCAAGGGCGGGTTCAGACTGCATTTTCGGTGGGGCCATCCTAATACAATTTTTTTTAAGCTCAAGATAAATTTAAGGCGCAGGTACAAAGTACTAGAAAACCTCTTTCTTTAACGTAGGAAAACCAAAAATATCAGCGGTTCTCTCTTTTTTAAATTCTGTCAAAATTTTCAAAAAATATAAATTTTCAAAATCTGAAATTACACAATAATTTCTTCAATCATTTTATAAAGAATGAGTAATGAAAATTATGTTTTGTGGTTGGTCATAAACTGTTAAGTAATGCATCATTATTCAATAATAAAGATGTTATTTAATGGTTATTATACACGATGAAATGTCTAAAATTTTGTTATTTTTAAAGAAATGTTACATATTATTAAAAAAATATCCTAATAGTATAAATAACCGTTGTCATATTTACATTTATCAAATTTACTTTAAAACTTTTATAACCGAAATCTTAATTAGTAGGACAAATCAGTATATAAGTACACTGTTAAAATATTTTCCTTTAACTATGAAACGCTCTGTATACAATAAAAATATTCATTTATGCAATATATAATTTTTTGCTGATTCAATCTACTTAGTGTCACAAACGTTTGTTCCGACGAGCGATAACCAAGAGAAAAAAAATGCAGTGCGTAATCGTTTTTGATGTAATTATAATTAAATGCCATAGTTAGTTGCAGGCGGCCCCTGTATCTCGCGGATGACTGTCAAGGTTAACAAGTCAACAAAAGTAGCAGTAATTACTAAATCCATGTATGGAGTGACTCATATTAGCTCGATTAATTCACTTCATTAAGTAATTTTTCATGCACTGTGAATTTCGACGATAATTAATAGTAATTGGCACGTTTCTACAAACGACGATGTTCAAAATTTGATTTAAAAAAATTCGTCGCAATGAGTTTTATATAATTTAATCGTAAAATCGAAATAAGGTAACAAATGTGGTATTTGTTTCTTATACATGAAACAAGTTACCATGATGTCATTTGTCACTGTAATTTGTCACTGTCATTTGTCACTGTCATTTGTCACTGTCATTTGTCACTGTCATTTGTTACTGTCATTTATTACTGTCATTTGTCGTAAATGTCGTAAACAAGAAAATGATTCATGTATATTTTTATTTATTTTTATTTATTTATAAATGAATAATAATAATAAGAAAGAAGCAAAAATGCAGGACACAATTTAATGTATTTATAAAACTATAGTTTTTCTTGTATGAACATTTATTTAAATGTTAAGGGCAGATCTACTTTGTCGGTTTTTGATGACTACAGAAGTTATTTTGGGAAAATGAGTAACTAAAAAGCAGTTTAACATTTCATTTAACTATTTCATAAGGGAGAATATCATGCTCAAAAACTTTTAAAATGATGTAAAATTAGTTCGGTGTGAAATATCCAACCAAAATGTTAAAAGAGTATCCAATTTCTCTGCAAAAGAAGTCTCTTCAACTTTCACAACACTTTTTTCTTCTCTATTTTGAGATATTTTTTCTAAACAACTTTTTGTTGATGCGTAACTGTAACATCAAATCGTGATAATCATCGCGTAGTATTAATTCTTTCTGCACACCACCCTATTTACCTATTTACGATTTGCTGCCCGGTTCTATAGCATGGTTACTTTACTGTGTTTAAAAAAAATGACGTCAATATCATGGTACATTGATAATTATTAATCAACGTATAAAGTTTTCTCTAATGTAATGATTAACTTAATCTTCTAATAATATAAATAATGTAGGTAGGTATATTTACTTCTATTTCCAGAACTTTTATGTTAGTTTTTCTTGATGTCCAAGTTGTTTTAATTTTAAAATACATTCTTCAATTTTAACATAGCACTTTCCAGACCGGCCCTATGTTCAGAATCCACCCGTACTCAAATCCACGCGTTTTAAAAAATACATAAATACCATCCCTTGGTCACTTAGTGAACATTCCAATACATATTCGACGTTGTTACTTTGACTAGGCCGTATAAACTGGCATCGCTGATATTATTCGTTACCTGCTTACTCTAATTCTAACTCTGTAGTTTTCACACGCACTTGTGTAAAAACGTAATGGAAAGTGTTCGATAACCGATACTGTATATACATAAATGTGTAATCGTTCTTAACAAGTGAATTAAATCAATGTTTGTTCATCAGTTTTTGATTTTCCTAGACAGTAGTAATTTTCATTTTCCCCCCCAATAATATATAAAATCTATCGAACGATTTCAAATTAAATTTCTATATTTTATTTATCCAGACCACTGTAGATATGTACATTTAGCTTTATTTTTCACTCAAATTAGATGATGAGGTACTATTTTACATCTTTTTTCTTGTTGTCTAGTTTTGAACAACCGTTCAATATTCATCAGACACACCCTACAGAAAATGTCTTATAATTCCTCTCTGTTAATTGAAGTACGCAATAATTTTTTTTTCATGTCGGAAATTCATCCAATATTAATTACTCGAGATAATCTAAATAACCATACACCAAATACCAGAACAGATTTCATTACATCACTAACTAGACTAGAAGTTTAATTAAAAAACTTATGCAATTTTAATTAACAACAATATGGTTTAATCTTCATTACAGGAACTATTCTGAAAATAATAATAATAATAAGTAAAATAAAGTAACAGCTTTCTATCATAAATATGAATTTAATTCATGTGTTTATTTATTATTCTATTGGTAGTATATTCGAATAATTATGTTATATTGGTTTTAAAAATAATCGATTTCAATTCTTGCTTCACCTAATTTTATTTTTTAAAAAGGATGATAGAAATAAACAAAAAATGGTAAGTAAATGATAATGTTTAGTATTCAAGTTTGATTATTTTTTTATAAAAAAATTAACGAAAGATTATAAAATATTATTTTATAACAATTAATAACTACTCAACGTCCTAAAAAAATATAATTTTATTTAGTGCCACTACAAAAAAATGAGCTTCAATACCAATTTATAAAAATATGTTACAATACCTACATCTGGGTGGCGATTCTTGGAAACTAAAAATTTAGTTGGCATCGTATATAAAACGATGCAGAAGGCCTGTAAAATAAAGATACCAGGTGACAAAAATTGGACATGGTTGGGTAAGGAGCAAGAACAATAAATTTTAGTCTAATAACCGGAAACTGCCTTTTAAACAAGTACATTTTTTTTTCATTTGGTCTTTTCCCATCTGGTGTTCTTCGGAGGTCCAATATACATAGAACCATTTTTAATCCATTTATTCTTTATCTAAACTAATATTTTTGTACTTTCTTTATGACTTTATATGCACAGGATGCGTGAGTCATTAGACAGATATATGAACATTGTTTCAGGGTTAGTTAATTGTTATTTTTACTTTATAATTTTCATATTTTTGTAAGAAAAAAAAAAACAAAATTACTGTGAACAGCACCTTGATCTACCTGTTGAAAGTCACTGTTAATAAATCTGTCTGTCTTTATTATCTTTTACATAACACGATCTTCCATGTTAAGAATTAAGAGCAGGTATATAAGTACCGAGCGCTTTTTTGTTTAAGGCGGATCCCTCATACCCTTTTAGATCTGAAGGAATTATTTAAAATTCTGAGAAAGCAAACAGTGCAGGTGGAGCAGCACTAGGTAAAATATTCTAACAACTTTTATATTACTTAAGTGCGAAATGGTGTTAAATCTTATTATCACATACCTACTTTACTCGTATATCTTTGTCGTTCATAGCCTACTTTGATCTATTCCGGTATTATGACATTGTTTAAAATTATTTCCTAAAAAAATATATAGGAATCTATAGTCTTTAACGTAACACTCCTTCTCTTAATATAATGTTTAATATTTATTTATTTACCTAAAGAATCTAAAGCTTTAATTAAGAATGCATTAGATCGTATCAGAAATTCCGATCGTGTTTTTTTGTTAAGACCGTTATCTAGATATTTTTTATCACAATCATTTCCTGTTGATTGTATCAGTTACACTTAATTTAAAGAAATACATTTTTATTTTTATTTTAAAGGTATATACACAATGACTATAGATTTTCTTTTAATTTATTATTTTCACATGGTTGAAGTCGATTAAAAATTAACCAAAATACTAGAGACAAGTTTAGAATTAATTCTTGTTATTTTTTTTTAGTTGTATTTCAGTGACGTTACTCCCTTCCTTGTCAACGGGAAGATACCACCGTAGTAGTTTACGAACCGTGACGCTGATCAAATTAGTAATTTAAAATGTAGAGTATCCTTTGTAACGCTGTCTCTTTTCAGGGTACTAAGTGTGTAATAGATGACCACAAAAATATATTTTGTTGATTAAAAGACAGATAGTTAACATCTCTGTCCTGTATTTTATGGTTAGTAGTAGTAAAAAGTACCTATGTGTTTTATAATAACTTATTCGATTCTTTCGTTCGTCCCACTGGTGTAGGAATGAACTACACCAACGCAGACCATACCTTTCGTTTTGGACCGGTGTAAAATCCACTACGCTTTCCTGTCGGCGATGTGGTGTCTACTGGTGGATATTTGCTCCACCAGCTATTTAGCAGGAGTGAATTACACTCGACATATGTGTATAAGGAATAAGGAGGAAGTAATCAGGTAAATAAGGTGGTGTAATTAAACTAAATAACCAACTATGTTGATGACGCATGGAAACAGATCCAGGGATTCAACTGTCAACTTTAGTCAACCTGCGTTTGAAATGACATAATTTCTGTTGTATTTCTTTAATACCATCAATTTGAATATTATAAAATGGTGATAAACACAAGATGCATACTCAACACGTGCATATTTAAATTTTTAAACACATTTTTTGTATTGATCTTTCTGAATCTCTTTGTATACTTAACTGTTCAAATTTTGATTTCCTGTAAAGACAATCCTACCATAATATTTATATCCAATAAAGCTTAAAGTCGCTCTCTGAATGTACTTTAAAAATGTTCTTAAGAATTTCAACATCACATAACGTTATTGGTTTTAGAGGAAAAACCATTAACACATGATGCATGAAATACCAAAGGTAAACATCTTCAGGTTCGAAATATTTATACATTCATAATTTAGAGAATGAAGAGGTCGACAAACTTTGTTAATAACATCTGCCGGCCGGTGAAGTACTGATTTCGACAAATATAATAACAAAAATTATGTAATTATATACAATATTACAATGTATGGTGGCCTGAGGTCGAAATGCTCAAAAAATATGGCTAGTAATCGATTGGAACATCATTAAATTAAATTGATTTAGCACTTTATTCATTTATCATTTTTTTTAACCATTAGCGTCCAACCTAAGTACAAACTAATACCGTATGTCTCAAGGAATGTTGACTTTTTTTATTGTTAAGGTACGTCTAGAAGCATATTATTTAATTGTCAGTAAAAAAACGAAAAAATGCATCGGTAAGCAAACTTACTTTGAATTTGACAGGTTAGACGGCAGCTCTCACCACACCGGGACATAGTACATGTTGTTCACCCCTCACCTCTGTCAGGGCCGGCCATAGACATTTTGGCGCTCCGGACAAAACCTTAATTGTGCTAACTAAACTAATATCCCATATTATAAATAAGTTCTAAGTAACCAAAGTAATTAAAATGCCCTTTTTCTAACTTTTCTTTCGGCAAACTCACGAACGAGTGATTTCAAGTCTAATTTGTCACTAATTTGGTGTTCTATAGCTATCATTGCCAATCCATTGAGACGATTTTGCATCTGCATCATTCTGAGATACTTGCCTTTTGAACTTGCTCAATGATGTGGTGCTTTATGTTGTCATGCAATAATTCAATTATTTTATTTTGTATAGTTTTCCCTAGATATGTAGCTTTGATTTCTTCTTTATTGAGGACTCTACGAACGTGTTCCTCCATTTTTGGATCAAAATCGGCCAATAACTGAATTAACTTCAAAAAGTTTCCATTATTGTGTTCATACAGTTTATCGCTTGTTCCTCGAAAAGCTAGAGAGCTCTCACCTAGCATTTTAACGACTGATATAATGCGTAAAAGAACTTCAGACCAGTGATTTATCTCAGAATCAATGAGTCTCTGAGAAACTGCATCTATTGTTTCACCTATTTGCTGCAATCTTTGCTTCAATTCAAGCCATGATTTCAAACTATCCATATGAGTTTTAGCATTTTCATGATGTGCTAATGAGTCCCCTTAATGCTTCCAGTATTTAAATCCCCGATTGCCAAGAGCGCTCAAGCTAGATGGTGCAGCAAAAAGTCGACATGAAAAACAGTACAAAGCGTTTTGAAATACGGAATATACCATCCATTCTCTTAAAACCTCTTCTCCATTTCTCAGCCTTTTCTTGTAATGTTTTCGTGAGAATCTTCTATGCTGATCATCAAAAGGAAAATCAAAATTATACAAAGTGCAGCTGGACCACGTTTAACCAAAAAAACTCTATCTGCTGCACGCATGATTTCGGGACATGATCCTGGGCCAGAAGAGATACTTTGGACGATATCCTTTTCTAAATGTTTCTCTGAGGCATGCACAACTTGCGAATTTTGATTTTTGGAACTGCACGGAACTGCATCACTACTCGTCAAACTCGGGCATTTTCATCATGCGACCGGACAGCGGACAAATTGTTAAAAACCCGGACAGTCCGGGTGAAATCCGGACAGGTGGCATCCCTACTTTGGGCTTGACCTTATGTGGATTTAACAATATTTAGTTTATTATATTTCACAACTTCATCCCCTTTCTAAGCACTTTTGTCAATTTTCTTAAGATGTGCTGTAAGTTTCTTAACGATTTGGCACTCATTTTATTTCAATGCTCCATTTCCTTCATACCAAAATTAATTTTTATTCATTAACACCTTATCATCCCCTTTTTAAGCGCTTTTGCAGATGATCTGGTCATTCTGCAAACAGGAAATTTTGAGAACATACTCTGCGAAAGAATGCAAGTAGCTCTCAAAATTATAGAATAGTGGTTCAAGGACCATTCACTGTCTATCAATCCCAAGAAAACAGAAATGGTTCTCTCACAAGGAAAATAATAAAAATGAAATTAAAAAGTTAAACTTTGCAACAGAGGTGAAGTACCTAGGTCTTACCTTTGGCAGCAAGTTAATATGGAACTCACACGTAGAAAACAGAGTAAAAAGAGAATACGTTGCTTATGAAAAATGCCGCCGAACCGTGGGGCGTACCTGGGGATTCTCCCCCAGAGTCGTTGCAAGGACTTACACGGCCATCATAAGAACTATGTTAACATATGGTGCAGTTGTCTGGGTACCGAAAATCCAAAAATTGGCAGCTATCTGCAAATTAGAACAATTTCAAAAACAGCATGTATCAACATAACAGGAGCCATGAAAACAACACCGACCAGAGCCATGGAAGTCATTCTTAGTCTCGCTCCCCTTGATATTTACATCTATGAGAGAACGCCAACCTTAAGTATGTGTGTCCCCTTCCTAAATAAATACCCTAGCCTACACCCATACATAATTAATTAAAAAATTCGATTTCTACGAGATATTTAACGCTAAAATATGGGTCAATTAAAAGCACGCCTGCAGTTCTGTTCCGCATTTGAGATGTTTTGTGTTCGTAGGTGCTTAAATAACAATTCGCGATATCGGATTTCAATTATTTTTGTGAAAGTAAATTTGCTATTATTCCTCCAACTAATTAAGAAATTGAATAAAGTCGAAAACGTTCTGCTCTGAAAAAGGTATGAGAACTCCGGGCGGTGCTTAGCAATGAATTTTACTACTATTATGATATTCCGATTAATAACTAATAAATCGAACTTTTGATAAGCGCTAATAAATGGTTAAATTGGTGTGATATTATGGGAACAATTTGCTGGTAGAGAATGCGCAACGGTACTTTATTTATAAGTATCATTAAAGCAAGGAACGACTACCGGATAAGGCACAAAGGAATAGTATTAATAAATCTAAACTTTTGGTATAAAAGCTTTTCTCACATAAATCTTCTTGAGTTTCGAAGTAGGTGATCAACGAATTTTATTGTGAGAGAACTGAACATTAAATATTTGTGTTTCGTTACAAAAAAAAAACATTTAAAATGAACAGCTTGATTAACAGAATAAGAGGATGAACCGAAAATATCGGACAATATAAATTGATATCAGAAGCAGTGGCCAAAGGGCCTTAGTACTGGCGCAAAATTTGTAAATATTTCGGTTTCTAAAAATATTTCTTTTTATACTAATTACAATAATTAATTGTGGGATCAAATTATGGCTAAAAGATACATTATATAAATTATTTATCATTATTTAATTTGATCCCGTTGAAAAAACTTGCGTCGTATTATTCCTAGATACAACAAATTTAATAATTCAAGCAATTGACTGTCCGCCGTCTATCCGAGCACATCGACCAGTGGCCCGGCTGCTTACATATCAATCCATTGTAAAAGTTCACTAAAGGTCACGCCATTCGCCTGTAGAAAGCGCTTCTTATCATTCAAACGGGGCCACGTTTCAAGCGGCTCGGAATGAATAGTTAGAATAGTATTGTTTCAATCGTGTGTTCTGCGAGTTCGGCGTATTGCTTTTGACATTTTATGCGTACTGAATTGTTGTTTGTTAACGCCCGTATGCACCGTACACGTTTAATCCAGATCAAGGGTTTAATCGCGTTTAGTACCATAGCTAAAAATGGTACTAAACGCGATTAAACGCTTGATCTGGATTAAACGTGTACGGTGCATGCGGGCGTAAGTAGTTAGTTAGAATAGTTGAGTTTTTAAAGTATAATAAATTAAAAATCATCTGGGAGTCCGAAGCAAAATGAATAAAATAAGCAATCTGTTACTGAAACCTTTTTCTACGCACTCGCTCGAAGAAAAAATTCAAATAAAGGAACTTGGGAGACCTCTTCCCAACTTGGAAATAACAAAAACGCAGAAGGCTTCCACCTCAAGTTCGTCAAACTTCAAAGGCCGGATAAGAAAGTTTAACCGAAATTTGTACTTAAAAATAACTGGATTTGTGGATGTGATAAAAAACGCATTTTTTTGTTTGTGTGTTTTGTTCAGGGGCGATTCTTCGTGGACGATGCATGGTGTAACTGATTTGGTACACATTTATGAGAAAATTAAAATACATGAAAACAGTAAGGCCCATGTAAATAATATTTTTAGTTATTCTTTGCTTGGAAAATCAAATATACTGACCCAATTAAATTCGGCTTATAGACCAAATATTATTCACAATAAACAAGTTGATAAAAACAGATAGGTATATTTTAAACATCATTATTAACTGTAATAGATTTTGTGGTGCATTAGAATTAGCATTGTGCGGACATGATGAAACCGAAGGATCCAAAAATAAAGGATTGTTCCAAGAATTGATAGATTTTAGTTCTGAATTAGATGTAGATTTAAAGGAACATTTCAACAAAGCAACAGTATTTAAAGAAACCTCCAAGACCATACAGAACGAATTATTGGACTGCATGCTTGGCGTTTACCATGAAGAAGTGGCTAAAGAAATAAAAAAAAAAAACGAATTATGTAACTTTAATTGCTGACAAAACTACCGATGTTGCTAACAAATTTCAATTGGTCATTATTCTACGATACATTGCCTCCAGTAAGTCGGTAGAAAGATTTTGGATATTTGTAAATCCTCCTGGGAACTAATCATTATTATCCTTATACGTTTAATTGAAACGGACACTGTGGCAACCTCTGCTGGTACCATCGTTTGTTGTGCATGTTATTATGGGCCTTATTATCATACGACAATTGTTTATGTAAACAAGGCGTATCTATTCCAATATATGATCGAATGTCAAATATCACAGTTGCCATGACAATACCGTAGCCATCTGTCAGTAGATGTTTTTGATGTTTTGTTATAAATTTTTAGCAATAAATATTCTGTTCCTATATTATTGTCAAATTATTGGTGGCAGCACAAAAAATATTGTACGCGCCACACTCGGAAAGTGCATTTACAGGGCTCGCATGCTTTCAGGGCTCTGCCTTTGGCGTCGGCCTGAAACTTGCATGCTCTCCCTGTAAAGTATCACTTTCCGAGCTTGACACGTAAATAACTATTGTTGTACGCGTAATCTTTTACTATAAATAACATTTTTTTTTCTTTTTAGATTGCGAGGCCGAAGATTGTTTACGCTGCACCGTCAAAGGATGCATAAAATGTGCCAACCTCATCATCTACCCAACAAGAGAATGTGTCGTCCAATGCCCGTTCGGACACGTACAAAAATGGAGCACCATGGTCGACTTCATCGGCAAAATCTGCCAACACAACGGCAACCTCTTTGGGTTGTCAAATAACGCCCTAGCGGTACTCACTGGTGTCGCTACCGGTTCTATATTATGTATAGTACTATTAACCATAGCTATTATATACATAAAATTTAGGAAAAAAGGTATACCTACGGCGAGCGAAACAAGTTCAGAATTGGACGATTCCCCAGAAAGAAAAGATTTCGTTAAACAATTAGAAACTTTAAGACCCTACGCCCAATCCTATTTAGACATGATGAACGACACCAGACGTCAAATCAGAGAACTACACACAGATGGCGATAGCTCCGCTATTTCCGCTTACAGGCCGGTCGTTAGAGACTTGGCTAAAATTTTGCTATTACTAAATAGACCTGTAGATAGAATAGTAATGCCAGAAGACTGGGAGCATCTGTTCAACTGGGCTGGGAAAGCTTTGAAGAGGTACAAAAGGATGAGCGAAACGTCGCATCCGCAAGTGGCGCAGTTGGTGGATTTTTTGCAGGGCTCTGTGGGGCACGATTTGAGCGGAGAGCTGGGCAGTAGTAGGGAAAGTACCACAATGAGTACTTTTAAACCCGAACAAATGTTTGGTTCTACGAGTAGTTTGAGTTTACAAGACTTAGCTGTTCAAACTTTTAATAGCAATTATGACTCTAAGTGTCATCTACCTCTGAATCCTCAGTGGAAATTTGAGTATTCACTAGTTAATAATATGCCTTCGTCGGAATTTAATCCGTCTTCTTGGAAAACTAGTAAGGAATTGTTGAATAATTCCATTTTTTTGGAAGACGATTTTTATCAGTTAGGTTTTAGACCTCAAGATGAAATAACGACTGAATTGTAAATATGTATAGGTATTATAGTTGTTAATATCGAACCAAAATGTACTAGTCATTTAATTTCATATTTTTTTACTTAGCGATTGTAAATTTGTACCTAAAATTATGTTTATGTTTAGAATATGTAAGTCTAGTTATTAAAACGACAACCAGTGTAAAGATGAATAAAATATTTATTTATTCGTTGTTTATTTTTTTTTTAAATATGCTTTTTAAATTTTGAGGCACACCAGAAAAATCGTACCTCCCATCAGGCATACCTCATTGTTGTAATAGATAACTGATGAGCTAGTTTTTGGTGGCATAAAAGGTCATAAGAGTGTGACAAAAATGTATTCTTTATAGGAAAGGGTCACAATATACATTTTCTTAATTATATTTCCCTCTTGAAATTCAGAAAAATTGATTATTCCGACTTAGAACAACGAAACATAGATTATTCGGAGTTAAAACTCGGAAAACCCGACTTTTCTGAGTTAGAACTCGAAAAAATAAATTATTCCTAATTAGAACTCGGAAAAATTGATAATTCTGACTTAAAATTTGAAAAAAATCGATTATTGCGACTTATAATTCGAAAAACTTGTTTTTTCTGACCAAGGGGCCTATTCAGTAACTCTGAACGACGTCGTTAATAGACGATAATCGTTCACAGACGACTTTTCTTATTCAGTAGACAACGATTGTCATTGAAAATAGACAAATATGATTGTAAAATTGTCGTTCATCAACGATAGCCACAGAGCTGTCGTTAATAATATAAAGTATCGTTATAGTGATTTTTGCATTCCCTCTCATTTTTCATTGTGAATCAGAATGTGTTCTAAATAATAAAAGCACTTTTTTACAAATTTTACAACTAAATTGCCATCTGCCTAATACAGCAAGTACAATTTGTAAGGAATTTTTTTCTAATTTATTTATTTTAAAAATAAATCAGATTCAAAGTTAGGATTGCCCATTCAACTATTTACTATTGGATTCTTATTAACAGTGCTGTTCCTAAAGTAGCTCTGCGAAACAGTAACAAAACCTATATTATGGAAGTACCTATAATACTTCTACGTAACCTACACAGAAAACAAGGCTAATGGCCTGAGTTGTCTAAGCCGATAACATCAACAGAAAAGATAATCAGGAAAAAGGCGATTGATAGTATCAAATTTGGTTTGTCTTTCAAATCTAATAAATACAACTTGTACTGTTCTCGAGTTGTTTTTTGTATTCTTTTGGAATAGTTCTGTTTTTTTAATATATCCATACTCATTTAAATAAATCCTACATACAATACGACCAGCAAAAATGGCCTGCGAGAAACAGAATTCCTACGAATCGAGAATCGACCCTTTGATCGTGTTGTAAGTAGGTTAAGAACAATAATATATTCTGAAAAATAAATGAATATATTTACTAGTAGAATTTTTATTTTGTTCCAAAAAAATGTCAAATATACCGGGTGTTCAAATTAAAGTGTTACAGTTAAATACTGCCTTTTATAAAAAACAAAGTTTTATAGTTTTTTGGGGAAAACATTTTGGCTAAAATCGTTTTTTTATATATAACCATATATGGCCTACTTTTTTCGCGCAGCAAAATTTTCAAGTAGGTGTTACTCAATAAGTAAAAATCCAATAAAAAAATGTTTCCTTTAGAAGTTTCTTATTTTTTTATGAACTCTAAGAATACCTATGTAAAAAAATAGGGTTCCAATTTGAAAAAAAAATCCACCTCGATATGGCCATATTATGGCAGCTATAAAAAAATTAATTTAGCCAAAATGTTTCCCCTAAAAAACTATAAAACTTTTGTCTGATACTTTTTTTATAAAATGAATATTTTTGGCGATATTTAACCGTATCCTTCCTCCATGCGTAAAACTTTAATTTAAACACCCGGTATATAATCATCAACATACCCCAGTATATATACCAAAACATACGTTCTTTTATCACAAAACACTAAATTGTAATACCAACTTACTAGAAATCATCGTTCAGATTTGGTAACTACAAACAACGTAAAGACTTGGTTATTGAATAGAGTTTCAAAAATTATCGTTATAAAAGTCGTTGGTTGAACTGTCGTTAGCTTAACGATGTCGTCCATAAACGATAAATTACTGAATAGGGCCCTTAGAACAAGGAAAAATAGATTATTCCGACTTAGAACTAGGAAAACCCGATTATTCCGACTTAGAACTCGAAAAAAATCGATTTTTCTGACTTAAAACTCGGAAAAATTGATTAATCCGACTTAAAACTTGGAAAAATCAATTATTCCGTCTTGAAGCTCGGAAATAATAGCTATTTGTGTATTAAGTGATACTTTGCATAAGACAAAAAGTTGCCGCGCGACGCGTAGAGGAGCGTGGCAATCTGTTGAAAGCGGCAACGAACTTTTCTACGATCACATTTTAAGAAATTGATAAAAAAATTGAAAATTTGTCATAAGTAGTGTATAATGTGTTGCCTATATCTACGCTTATCATGAAAAAATGAGTTGATATTCAAAGTCAATGTTATTTTGGATAAAAAAAAAACAAAATGAAACATCAAACTATGTACAAATAACTTCAAACTTATTTATTAAAAAGAAATATATTATGCCTAATTTAAATTAGGCGAGCCACAGAGCTGTCAAGTTTTCCGCTCAGCGAGCGACAAAGCTGGCAATGTCAGTTCGCGGAAAACGTCAACTTTGCGGTTGTATTTCGAAGCGCAAAAGCCTACTTTGGATAGTAATCGTAGAAAAAAATCTATTATTTCGACTAAGTACTCAGAAAAATAGATTATCTAATTAGAACTCAGCTAAATAGATTATTTAGAATATTCTTTCGAGTTGTAATATAGAAAAATCGCAAGTTCTAAGTCGAAATAATCTATTTTTCGAGTTCTAAGTCAGAAAAATCGATTTTAGCGTGTTCTAAGTCGGAATAATAATTTTTTCCGACAAAATAAAAAGAAATATGTTGTGGTCCTTCTAAGCTTCTGTATAATCGTATAACTCAATGAATTTATATGCACGTTGATAACAAACTTTGATCTACCTGTCCTTTTTAAAATAATTCAAAATATTACTAGTGTCGACATCTGTCTCTTAATAGAAAAGAATGCTGAATTAAAATATTTTTAGAAAACTATAAATGTTTTCTAAAAATTTTGTTTAAACATTTTAATAATTCAATTTATCTGTAAATTATCTTTAATAATTTCAAAACTTATTACAATATATTTAATGCTTACAAGTCACATAAAAAATGCATTTTAAAAAAAGTGATATATTTTCCTACTATGTAGGCAACCAATTTGCCGTTTACTACCTCTAGCGCGCCATCTAAGAACAGGATATAAAACTTTCTATAACAACATAGCGTTTTCTACAATTTCAAATATTGAAATTACTACATGACTAATAATTTTAAGGTTCATACACCGATTTTACGTTTATTATTTGATTTGAACATACAAAATCTTTGTTATTCCACTTTTGTAATAGAATAATTAGCTATCTGCATAGAAGTTTTGAAAGTGACATCTTTTGGTTTTATTTTTAAAATTATACCATGTCCGTGAGGTGGTGCCCCCTATGTGATAGCTAACTAAATCATCGTAAATATTCGACTCGATCGACAAATAAAAATCACCAAAACGTCTAACTGTCGAACTCCGCCTACTTTTCATATTCCGCCGGTCAGTGACCAATCTACGTGTAATGCAGTTGAGCGTTTGGGCACGCTCTTGTGTTGTGTGCAATAATTAATGGAAGTGTTTATATTATTTTTATTGCATTAAAGGATACCAGGTAATTTTAAAGGCTTTATTTTATAATGCTCTTCGTAGAAATATTAAGTTTGTTGTAATAAAATCTACTCAAAAGCAGGCGTTGTCTGGCCTTTTCAATTGACATATGCAAAGAGGTTTTGTTTTTGGTTTTGTGTTTTGACATTGTTTTATAAATATTTGCGGCTACACCTCGACCATTATATCTAAATTGTCAATTGTTTTGGTTTATTGCAGTTTTAAGAGTAATAATTAGAATATTATATTCCATTGTTTTGTTTCAGGATTGGATAGGTTTACAAAATGTTTAAATTTATAAAGGCCAAAGGGCCCCATCAATCTGCAGAGAGACAAAAATTACAAAAGGAACTTTTCTCTTATAGAAGGGTAAGTCAAGTACGTTTTTTATTACATTTCAATCTATTTTTACGCCTATTATTAATTATGGGACTGATCAAATTTTATCTATTTGTCTTATCATTATACCCATTACAGGATAACAGGTGTTTTGGAATACATACCTTACAAATTTTGTTTTGTGTAAATATTGAACTTGTACCATTCTTTCGAGATAAAAATATTACAAAATGTTTGTTAGATTTATTGGTTGTGTAGTGATCTACATTTTTGTGTTGACACATTAAAAATAAGGTTATAAAATATTATTTCTCGTTTGAATTGAGAACGGCGCGAAAAATATGGTATTAATTCAAATATTTATTTTGTTGGTATTTAAATTCTAAATTATTAATGGAAAACATACAGAAAATGGTCCTATTGATCCATTTAAATTGACATAGGTAGGCCTTGATTGTCTTAAATATTGACAGTTGCATTAACTATTTTTTTTTTTGTTTATGAGTAATATTTCAGTTTTGGGTAGCTTGTCAAATTAATTTCTATACTATTGGCACTCAGGATTTTGCTCAACTTTTGGTTTTATTGATATCAAATAAATCTATATGATGATTTTATATAAAAATTTTTATGTAAAAACGCATAGTTCATGTATTTACGAGATCTTGGTAGATCAAATTTGAAAAAAAAAATTACAGACGTTTTTGATTTATGGCAAATTTTGATTTAAAACTTTCTCGGTAACTAAGCCTTTTATGTTTATGTTTCTATATAAAAATTTGTCAATTAACAAGATCTCTTTGGGCTAACACCCTATAGATTAAATGCAATGGTAGGTATTGAATCATCTATATTACAATATTTTTTTATGATTATAGAACTGATTTAATTATGAGTTGTAGGTTTATTCTGTAGACACATTTTTAAAATTTTATAAATTCTTTCCTGGTTAAAAATTTTTCTTGCATTCCCTATACTTTTATTAAAGTTTTTAAATAATTAGAAACATTCTTTATCATCTTGCAAAAACATAAAACATAGAAAAAGTTAATACATTTTTGTGAGAATGTCAACTTTTTAAAACTATAAATACTTATTTTAAGGAAATTAATGGCAATTTAATTTCATAACCTTGACATTCCAAAGACTCAAGAAATAGTTTGTATCCTCATGTAAAAGTTTGTTATTTAAAGATTATAAAGGAAACTATTATTATTCTTTCACTATCAGCTTCAATTTTATAGAATTTAAATAAGTTTTGGCAATGAATCACTTTACATTAAATTGCCATAGTAATTAAAATGCTATTAGCATGAAAATAATGATATTTTTCTAGTAGGCATTATGAGAGTAACAGTAAACCAATTAGTTACTTTCTGCTAAATCCACAGTGTATACAGATTGCCCCAAAAGTTTTAATACAATACTAGTGAATTGACTTAAACAAAATATCAAGTAATTTTCTTTTTTGTTCACTCTAGTATGTCTCTAGAACATCTAAGGCATTACAGCCTTCTAGGCTTATTGTGCCACCATTTGAGACTCCTTCAGGCATATACAGGGTGTGTCATTAAGAATGCACCACAGAACAACTGAAGATTATCTGATTGAAAATGATTAAACAAAACATGTTTAGATAAAATATTACTCGTTTCTGAAATACAGGGTGTTAAAGTTGAAATTTCAACAATTATTAGTGGCTATATTTTTTTTATTTCTTAGTACCTATAAGTGATTTCACTAAATTCAGCAAACATTTTTGGTGTTATATCAGTAAACAAATCAGGTAAATACACTTTTTCAGTGGCCCACGGCATGGATAAGTGACACCTTCATCCCTTTTAAATTTTACACCACTGTCCAAAAATTATTTTAAATTTTTTGGCGTTTTGAGTAAATAAATCAGTTACTCTGGTTGGGAATTCATATTCTTCATTCTAATTTCTTTTTAATTTTTGTAATTTTGGATTTTTTTTATAAATTTATACATTTAAATTATAATCTAAATAAGTTTTTGGACAGTGGCGTGGCAAGGTTTATTTGATTTTTTTATGACACCAACAATGTAAAATTATACTGAGTAATTAAAAAATTATATTTATTATTAATTTTTGAACTTCATATTTCTGAAACAAGTAATATTTTACTCAAGCAGGTTTCATTTAATTGTATTATTTTTAACCAGAAAATCTTCAATTTTTTAACTTGTTTATTTTAGAGTTTTCATCTCATTGAAGTATCTGACGGTATAAAAATGACCTATGAATCCCCCTGTAGGTGACAGCCACACCCTTATGAAAGCAAAGTGACATTTCATTTGAAAGGGTATGAAACATTTATTTCAAAAATATATTACAATAATGGGTTGTTAACCCTAAAATATGTTTTTGACATTCATTTTTTTATTATTTTTTAGACAGCTTTTATTAATAATTAATATGCCTGACACAACTAAAATAGTATAGTTGTAGAAACGGTCAGAAAATAGTCCATTATTAAAAAGATGTTTAATTCTGTTTTAAATAATTTGAAAATTCAGAAAGTCCTCACGTCCATGCAAGATTGCAAGCACATACACCACAAGTCGTATTAATTTGCACGTCTGAACAAGCGTTGCGGACGGGACGGCGGCCGGCGCGGCAACAACAAGTAACTAAAATGTTGATTGTTTATATTATAAACAGTTGAAGTTTTTTACAAGAATTTCTTCATCACATGGAAAAATGAGTAATCAATTCTTTAATAGTATATTGCTACCGAAACCAAATTAATTTTCATGCACCCCCGCTTACGATTGTGGACCCCCATTTTTTATTACGTCCAACGCAGACCCCCGTCGAGTCTCCCGTGGATCCCTGTGGGTCCACCTGGACCACTTTGGGAAATACTGTTCTATACCATAGGTTCCTAACTTTTTTTGGTCTACCGCCTTCATTTCGAAAAACTTTCCATCAGGTACTTTTGAGTATCTTTCAGGGGGCGACAGTTGTTCCTCAACGCCCCCCTAAATTTGCCTTGGATCAAAAATGGCCTCTTGGATCTCATCACATGCCAGTGGGCGGTACCGCCCCTGTTGGGAACCACTACTTTAGACTAGACTATCAACAACATTGACTGTCGAGATTCTTAAACATACATTTGATGTGCTAGTTCGGGTCAGACGACGTTCAGACTCGTTCTCAAACTTCAAATGCCTCTTTACAGCACAGGCGTATATGAGAAATGCATTTATGCATACTAAGCCCATATTTCCGTCTGCATGAGTTAAGTTTTCAGTGAACTTTAAGAGACGTAAACCTGAGTGTGAATTTTTTTTTTAAATGAAGACAAGTGGATGAAGGGCCTATGTAACATTTGTGTTTTTCTGTTAATGATGGACTTATGTACCTAAATTCGTTTAAAATGTCTTCCGTGACAATATATCATCAAATATAGAAGTTGCCAGTGGATAAAGGACCCATGTACTAGGGAATAACTGCCAAATAATAAACTTTAACACGAAATATCTCGTAAAAATGATTTTGCTACATATGCCCTTCATCCACTTGTCTTCAAATGTGAAGGGGAAAGGTGTATTTTGGGTGGCGTCCAGTCTTGCGCATATGAGTTTTTCCCCTCCCCCTGGGTATTGCATTTATCGAGAGAACCAAATAAATCTGCTGAATCTACGGCAGTGCAGTGCCGTGCCAATTTAAAAAATATATAAAAATATTTTCTAGATACATATTACATAATTTAAGAGAGTTTAACTTTTTGTTGCAATTAACAATGTTTGAATATTAGTATTTCCTACTTCAAACAATAGGAGAATTTTAATAGATTTGTTTTCCTTGATATATTATTAAATAAAGTCTTACTCTTTTGCGTCAACTTATTTTTTTATTACTTAGACAAGAACCACTCATAGTTTCTTTTACGAGCCCTAACCACTATATGTTCGGCCTTTTCATAATTTTATTTTAAATATTTATTAGGAAATTTATGTTTATATTTGTTTTTGATCAAATCCCTAATTTTTTTGGAGTTGCTTTACCGCGACCCATTTTCAATAACGAATAAAAAAAAATTACGTTAGAAACTGTCACAAAGATACCATCACGCTTTCAACAACTTAAAACGTCAAACCACAAAATAAGTTAGTGTTTTATTATGTGCGTCAAAAACGTAAAAATGCTAAACGTCAAAAATTCCAAAGCCAACAAAATAAGTTAGTGTTTATTATTTGCATCACACACGTAAAAAATTCTGAACGTCAAAAATTACAAAGCCTCCCAAACATTAAATTTAATAATTGCGGAGTATATTGTTCGAACATTTAAATGGTCATTTATCTTTCGAATAAATACTGTTTTTTTTTTTTTTTAATTAAGATCTTTTTGGCCCGTCATGCTCTCACAAATAGTAGAAACATCAACAACTATTAAATTTAAGTAATTTTTAAAAAAATAGATGTTTTTCTTCAACCTTAAGTTTCTTAATATATAACGGAAATAAAATTATAAAAAGGCCGAAGATATAGTGGTTAGGACTCGTACTAGGTACGGCAATTGTTCAAGAACCAAGAACTTTTAATTTTTCTTGAAATTATATTTATTTTAGTGTTTCTTGAAATTTTGTAGAAACTAAGGAAAATCATTTTTTCTTCTACAACATTAAAATATAATAATTTTGTCTTGTAATTGGAATTCTGTAATAAAAATTTTCAATTGAATACACTTACTATGGGGGTTATGCTTGACAACCTGTGTTATTTTTAACAGGTCTGTTACTTTATAAACACACAGAAATTACAACCTGTTCACAAATAACGTGTCTGTTAAAAATAACATTACTTGTCGATCATAACCCCGTATATTGCCGTGTTAATTCAAATGGCCGTAACTACAAGTTTCCTTGAAATAAAGGTATGGCCACTACGCATGGCAACAATGTATTTTTTATCCATCTCTATAATTTTCATGAACATATTTTCTATAAAACCCGAGATGTGAAGCTTAGAAATTTGGGCGTAAGTGATTTTTCTTGACACTTATTAAATCGAAAAGCAGCAGCTACAAATGTGAATGATAAAAGCTGTAACTGCAAAGATTTTCATAGATACGGCTTTTTTACCTAGTTTTGTTTCAGGCTATTTCCAGCTACTGCCGCGTAGAGAAAAACAATAGGTAAAATATTTTGCTCAGAACTTCCCTTGAAATAGAAATTGTAAAAACAGGGAATCCCCTAAGTACTTACATTTTACGAACGTGACAAGAACATCGACCGGACGCGAAGTGAGTGTTTGGGTCGGATCAAGAGGTAAATCGAGAAAATCTTTTTTCTCCGTTATTGAACGATAATAATTGTCTGCTTTTAAAGTTGCCCAGTTACATAAACCAAAAAGACGCTTTGTATTATTTATATTCAAGAAGGATCTTTTTTATATAACTGGTTTTGAGCCAAAAATAAACCTTATTTGTATACAAAATTTGAAGTTTTTCTCTAAAGCCGTTTTTGGGCTATCGCGCCAACAGACAGACGACGACAAACAGACGGAATGGGGAAACATGTTTTTCGTAATCTAATGACCCTGAAACGTGAAAATTTGAAATAATCTCGGAGGGTGACTTTTTCATGATTGAAATACTTCTCTCTTAGTACGATTTTTTCTAATTTGTGTTGTACTACATTTTGTAACAAAAACAAATACCATCTAAATACCATCCATTAAATAAATGCATCACATTTTTGAAAAACCAGGATGGCCCAGAAAAAAAATATTTTTCTCACGTTCAAGTATTAAACAGATACGACCATTTGAATTAACACGGCAGTATTGCCCTATATAGTCCTATAAACCTAAATATTGTTCTTTTTATGCAACGTACAATTTGAAACGAATCAATAATTTCGTCTGATAACTGTTACAGACATAAAAAAATCTTTAATAAATATATGAATATTTAATCAGGCAGCATCAGAAAGAAAGATCTGTTTTATTATTTTGAAATCTCTATATAGAGACAGCAGCCACTTCAGTAGTTACATTCTTATTGTGTTGGACGTCCTCCATATTATCAATCATTCTTTAATGGTTTCTTTTTTGCTTGACAACCACGATTATAATAAGTTTGTTAATATTGTTATCCATGTTTGTTTTATGATAAACAACCTTTCAATCTCAAACTTGACTGATACTGTTTCAAATTACTAAATACCTCTTGTATCTTATTGTTTTCTTTTTCGAGCGTGAGAAGGAGACAGCCTACAAGGGAAGTTATAAAAATAGTTTCTAAAAATATTACTGTTACTTAGTAGTACTCTACAATCGCTCTATTTGAATGAACATTTTTAGCTTCATAATAAATATAAAAAGTAGAAATTGAGAGAAATCTTTGGTTCGAGCACGACGAACAATTAGCATGAGTATTTAAAGAATAATATCAAAATTGGTTCAATTTTATCGCCTAGGTCTCTAGAATTTATGAAACTTGAGTGGTGCTAGATACATTTTTTATTAATTTCATAAATAAACTACCATATATAATTGAAATGGTGACGGTTTCCTTATAATGACACCATCTTTTACAGTTCGCAATTCTGAAAAAAAACAATATAGAATGTGTCTATATTAAATTAATAATGTATTTATTGATTATTGCAATTTCCTGTTTTGTTGCTCACTAATGATATATTAAAGAGGAAATTAATGTATTTGTAGAAACTAGTTACTACATCGTAGGCATTCCCATGTATAACGAACAATATTACATTTGATTAAATTTAATCAGTAGTGTGATTTTTGAATTACATCTTCAGTACTTTCTATTTTTCTTAGTGGGCTTCTTAGTCGAATAAACTGTAATGAAGCACTTAAGATTAATGGTAGGATTCTGGGTAATATCCTAAAAGCTACAGGAATCTCTAAGATATAGTAATGTAAAATTACGTCTATGATGATTTTTTTTACTATTTTTTACTTTGATTCTAGACTATATCACCCAATCGATCTTTTTTTGAAGTTTATAACAAATTCATCTAATACAGGGTTAGGATAAAGTATGGAACCAAGTAAATATCTTTAAAACGAAAAGGACGATATTTATGAAACTTTGCAGGCAAGTACAATGACGCATAACGCATCTGATGCCATATTTTTTGTTACTACTGTACTTCACCGGAAATACCCTCAACTTTTTTAAAGATATTTACTTGGTTCCATACTTTATCCCAACTCTGTATAGAAACATAAAATACATGTTTCTTATATGTCCTTTTCGTGGATTTAGTCAAGGTATAAGACTTAGGAGTAGTTAATTACAACCAACTGAAATTTAATTTACTATTTTTTGTAAGTTTCTTAATGGAATAATAAAAATAAACGCGGATATGTGTGTCTAGTTTCCGAAAAAACGACTAAAAACTTGAGAAACTTTTCTTAAAAAAAGAACAGTTAAATAGTTCCTCCTAGAATACGTACTTTAGAAATTAATCTTGTTTTGTTTGAAATAATGTTATGCTTTATACGCAAAGTAATAACAGTTTTTCTTTATTCGTCTAGCTATTTAAATCGTTTTACATTTTGAATACGGTTTCCATTCCACAGTAGTCGATTTACGATGGAAGAACCGTTACCTGGCAGCCTGAACGTATGACTCATATCTTTTGATTGTTCTCTCTTCTCTCTGACGATTTTCTACTAATCAAAATCGGATCACGGATACTCTCTGATATTTAACAATATTCTAACAGTGTCAAAACAGGTGGGGTTCGGATTTAAATGTTTAAAAATCTGAAGCAAAATGCTAATAAATACAAAACCTAATTAAAAATAAGAATAGAACGTTTACAATTATTTAAAAAAGTAAAATAAAAATTTACAAAAATATAACCAAAGAAACAATAATTAAAAATTATTATTAGTAGTAGTAATAGAATAATTACAAGAGTTTTTCAAGTATTATTTTGCTGAATATTTTAAATTTTTTAGCTATCCTAGCAAATTCAGCTAAGTTATTATATTTTTCATGATTTAATCATATAATATTTTTTTTTCTAGTTTTAATTAATGACGTAGGATATAAATTAGAGCAGGCCGAAAACGGTCCAAAAAAAATTTAATTTGACGATGGATTTGGCATAGCAACAAAATGTTGTGAAATACTTTTTAAAATGTCTGAAACCTTGGTTGTACTGACAAATTTTATAGAGAAAGTCTACTTGCCAATGTGGTTTAACATAAAAACAAAGTCATTATGTCAGTATGGAGTGCAGCATTTATGGAAATTGATAAGTCTCTCCAGAGGATTTTCAATTGAAATAAAGAAGGTTATTGATAAAATTATTAACACAAACGCTTATTTTGGGCACCCCGGAAACATTTTGTTAGCCATGATAGCAGATTCTCGGTGATATGTAAGAGAACTTGGGATTCATCGTATATATATATATGTTCATGATTTTTTCGTCTGGTGTTTGTAATCATGTATCTCTTTTAAATCTAATATTTTCATTACCATAATAACGGCGGCAAAATAATGGATGCAGAAGTATTAACCAGTACTTTTGCTTTGACTTCGGAAGTGAAAATTTAACAATCTTTTGTTATTTTGGCTTTACTAACACCATCCTGTGTATTTTCAACCTTTTTCTTCCTCATATTTTTAGTAAGTAATTGTATATAAATATATTTTTGTGACACAAAACAAATAGAGGTTAACTTAACCTCCAACCCACATGAAGTTGGGGGTCAAGGATCCGCCGGATCCTCCAAATTTTCCGCCGAGGATTAAAAACTTTTCGATCCATTAACCATTATTCAATGGAACATTCGCTCTTTTAACTCAAACAGATAATCTAAAGATCATAATTAAGGACCACAATCCAGACATAATCCTACTTAATGAAACTTGGATGAAGAAAGATTATAGCTTAAGGTGTAGAGGTTACCAAACATTGAGAAATGATAGATTGGATGGCTATGAAGGTATAGCCTGTTTAATTAAAAACAATTTACATTTTCAGCCTCTTCTAATCGATTACTCTCTATATCTTCCAACTCAAGTTCAAGCCATCTATCTCCGCCACTGCCAATTAAATTTAGTGAATATTTATTGCCCCTTATTTCCAAAAATAATATGTCTAACTTTATTCAGACATTTTGATTATGGGGACTTAAATTGTAATCATGTGTGTTGGGGAAGCTCCTCATATAGCTCAAACGGTAAAAATATAATAAATTCTTTAGATTCTTTAAAATTAGTGTTTTTAAATGATGGCTCTCCTACACGAATTTCTCCACCAAATGGTGGTAAATCTGTCGTTGATTTAACCTTTTGTTCAATAGATTTGGCTCATAAATCAATTTGGGAAGTGATTCCGGATTTGGGCTTTAGTGACCATTTCCCTACCAAATGTAAGATAAGAATCCCTAATAATGGCCCTCCCACCCCTAACAATAGAAGAAACTTCAACAAGGCAGATTGGAATTCTTATTTTAATAAACTGATTACTCTTATTCCTTCCTTACCCAAAGATAATTATTATACTATAATAAATCAAGTTGCTGATACTACTATTCCCTTCTTCAAGCCTAACAGGAATGTTAAACATCATATCCCTTGGTGGGATGATTCATGTAATGAACTTGTATCAAACAGGGTAACCTCTATTAGAAATTTCATGGAAAGTCCAAATTTAGATAATTACATCCAAGTTAAAAAAATATAGCTACAACTAGAAAAGTACTCAAATCCAAACGAAAAAATAACTCTAGGATGTAGTATTGTAGTTCCCTCAATCGTCATTCTTCCCTGAAGTCCATTTGGAATAAAATTAATAACATTTCTGGTTTAAAACAAAATCTCTCGAATTTAATGCCTACCCAATTGATTGCGCAAGAAATCTTAAACATTCTTTCCCCTCCTTCCCTGTAAAATGTGTGCCAAATTAATAGTTTAACTCATTCAGAAACCCCTTTTACTCTTAATGAATTCTCAAGTGTGTTAAATTTGAAACGATACTCTCCTCCAGGCTTAGATCTTATTTCATACTCTATGCTAAAAAATTTACCTCGTTCAGGCTCCTTGTTTCTTCTGAGTATCTTTAATAAGTGTCTTTTAACATGTTCAATTCCTCAACAATGGAATCAATGTAGCTTCAAATTATAGACCTATTTCCTTTTCCTCTTGCGTAGGCAAAGTATTAGAATCCTTAATCAAAAATCGACTTGAATGGCATTTGGAAAATAACCAAATTCTTAATCCCTTACAATTGGGCTTCAGAAGAGGCAGGGGTTGTACAGATTGTCTTGTCAATCTTACCTCACAAGTGCAATTAGGCTTCTACCTTAATGAATTTACTATTGGTCTCTTCATTTATATTTCTGCTGCATATGATTCAGTTAATATTCCTCTGTTATATTCCATTTTACTAGATGCGAATGTCTCAGTAGATTTGGCCAATTTAATACATTCCTCTTTAGTCCAAAGAGATTTACTCGACACAATTTGGGCCACATCCATGGTCCTCAAACTACTAATCAAGGCCTTCCTCAAGGTTCTCCGCTCAGTCCCATTTTGTTTAACCTTTATACCTTGTCTCTATTTGAAATTCTGCCTAATAATTTTAAATTAATTTAATGTGCTGATGATCTGGTAATACTGGTTAATGGATCGAATGTTTACAATATTATTCCACGTATCAACTCCTTTTTGCTTAAATTAGAGTCCTGGTTGGAAAAACTTAACCTTAATCTTTCATTGCATAAAACTTCGGCAATTTTATTCACTAAAGGGGTAACTAAAATTACTTTACCTAATATCATCTATAAATCTCAAATCATTCAATTCTCACTTTAATGATTTAAATGTTAAGATCAATCGTAACCTCAATGTCATGTGTGCTTTCTGTGGGACTTGGTGGGGATGTGACCCACAAATATTAAGAATTTTACATAAATCAATCATTTTGTCTCACTTGGATTATGGATGTCAAATTATAATACCGTGTTTCCAGGATATACAAAAGAAGTTAGATACACTTCAGAGCCAAAGCCTTAGTATCATCACAGGGTGTATGAAATCTACCCCAATTCTAGCCTTATTGACAGAGAGGTGAAATCCCCCTTAGATTTAGAAGAGAATGGCTATCCCTTAAGTACCTAATTAAAAATATGTCTTTGGTAAACAATCCCATTATCACTGCTTTAAGAAAACTAGAAAGACTATGTGGGGTCTCTACCTACTGGAACAACAAAAGTAATCCACTACTAATCCAGCTCATCAGTCAATTCGATGTCGTGAATCCTCACTTATATACTTCAGAACTTTTACCATGTTATAAATTTGATTTCCAACCCCAATTGGGCTCCATTCCTAGGTGAACATTGGCGCTACTAAATCTGAAAGTATAGGAATACAATATCAGAATATCATCAGGAAATCCCATCTCACACCAAGTTCTTTACCGATGGCTCAATAGACTCTTCCGGTCACTCAGGGTTTGGAGTGTATAGTCCAGATATAGATTATGCATTCTCAAGTAAGCTTCCTTTCCATACTCAAATTTGAAGTTGTAGCTATCAACAAGGCCTTGCAAGTACTATTAGCAAAAACATCGTTTAATCCATTATCCTCTCAGACTCCAAAGCTACACTAAGGACGGTATCTTACTCGCAAAAGATGAACATATCAAAATAATTCTGGCATGGATTCCAGGCCACTCTGGGATTCTGGGTAACTTCAAGGCAGATCAAATGGCAAATATAGGAAGATCTCTGAATATTCCAGTGAATATCAAATTAAACTATCATAATTTCTTTCCATTCATCAGAAACATTGTGAATTCAAGATGGCTTGAAGAATGTCGTTCCGCGATTTGATAAAATCCCTTAGTTTTTTTATTTTCCCTACAAGGACAGAAGACATTTAACTACAATAATTAGGATGAGGACAGGACATTGCCTATCCCCATATCACTTATTTCGTATGGAAGTAAAAGATGATCCATTTTGTGCGTGTGGTCAAATTGGCTCATTAAACCACATTATCTTTGAATGTCCCATAAATGTGATGGCAAACTTTGATTTATACTCTGAACTGGCAAAAACTAAGCTTTCTACTCCCTTTGACATTTGTTTTATGTTGGATAACCTCAATAATAGCAGATTAAACATTCTAATCAAATTTTTAAATATATTTAAAATTCAATTATAACCCTAATACTTTATCCTCTCTTTCAGTCCTGGGTGCTCCTTCTATTTACCGTTGGCAGTTTTCTGGTTGTGTTCGGCTTGGCGACTGCCCCCAAGCGAGAAAAGTTTTTATTCTGTATTGTGATGACTATGTACTAACTTTGTATGCCCCTCTACGTATAACTCAAGTAGTAACATTAATAAGCTTTTTACTTTGAAATATATAAATATATCAATTTAATAGAGGGTATCCAATTACTGAGAGCAAGACAAGGATACTGTCCCCGTTGTTGGCTGGGTAAATTATTTTGTGGGATATAGCCCAATAAAGGAAGAAGAAGAAGAAATATTAATCACCGCGAAGACAGTTATTGAAAACAATAAAACAATTTCCTGAATTTTTGGAGGAGCTCTAAATAAGTTTGAGCTTTACTATGAACAATTGTCATCATAATACAATGTTAAATAAGTGGTTAAATGATTTTTTAAAAAACACTAAATTATCATGAATTATTGGATGGCATTTAAATTAATTTCACAATTTTGTAACTAAACTACTTCATCGAATAACTATATCTCAGAAACAAGTAAGATTAAAGGATAAATATGGGGGTGTTTTGAACTCAGCTAAGTGTACTTTACCTCCCATTAAGCTGTGTTCATTTAAATCTGAAACACCCTGTATACTAGTCGTATGCCTAAGACGAAAAAATAGGCACATTAATATTAAGATACTTTAATGCAAACATATTTGTCTGTCTTTAAAAAAATTAGGTACATCGAAAGATACAATACTTTATTGGAAATGCCAAGTGTTGGAGACATACTTATCTATTTATATATAGATAAACCATCATTCACCTACACGTCGCGCTATGATATTTACATCCGTTCGAGTGCATCTACTTACATATCTAATAAATAATATACTTAGTATGTTAATAAACATAAATAATTACAACATGAAGGATATTTCTCCGCGCCCAGGCCAGTACAGCAGTTCTAACAGTACTCCTAACGAGATCAGATGCGGAATTAGATGACTGTACGTACAGTAAGGTCAACAAAATTAAGTACTTGCTATTTTAATTTAACTAAACCTACATATTATATCGTATCATCTGATTTTAATTATTGTTATTATTAAAGAACAGTTGTATTTAGCGAAATTAGAGTCTTATATTAATTTATTTAAAGTCGGACTAGTAGAAGAGTCTTACATTGTTTTGTTTTATCAGGTCCTGATAAAAATGATTCATGGAAAATCCCTGACGACTAAATTGCAGGTAAAAATTAAGCAATTCATATTAGAATGCAATTGTTCTTATATAAGTATTTTTAATAGGTAATAAATTACAGTTAGAAAGTTTTTAAATCTATTTCCTACTCTGTTAGCAATTATTTTGCCTGAAAATATTAAAATAACATTTTTCGTGACAAAATAAACATTCAAATAAAAAAATAATAAAACGGCATATATTTCGATTGCTCATGTAGGTTATGAAATTATTGAACCGAAAATTAGGTTGTCATATTCGAAACCGCCCACCGAGTGCATCATCATACTAGGTCATCTCCGAAATTTCTAGGGTCAACAACTTATTCTTAAAAAAAATCGTGTTAAAGCCGATTTAATAATTTAAACGTGTTGTACCTCCCACAACGATTGTTGTGACAGATTTATTTTTATTATCGACAATTAATTTGGAATACATTAGGGCTCTGCTAAGTAGATATCTTAATTCCATCATATACACTGCTCAACAATTGAACAAGATAATTTTAATTGCCTAGAAATTATAATTAAAAATGTTAAACAAATTTTCTATAGTTGAAATATTTAGGCTCCCACAATCACCCCAAGTATTACAACAATTGGCTTGTGTGTTGCAAAAATTCGGGAACCATCCCTCAGCACTGTATCAGTAATTTGATAATGATTCTTTCAAATGAAGTAAAAGCGTTAAGAAAGACAAGTTGTGGTGCCTAACACGATATAATTTTTTTGGTAACGATGTAAATTTCTCAATAAAAGAATTTTTAAAATGTTACTTTTTCCACTCCAATCTTATTTTTAAATTACTAATTAATATGTGAAGAGTATAATTAATGTATCATTTAATACACTTTAAAATTTACCATATACATTTCAGTTGTTGAGCAGTGTAGATTAATTAGATTGTGCAACAAAATTATTTCGACCAGCTTTTTAGCATATTTATAGAATTTACTTTATTCCTATTAACTAATTTTAGGTTATATACTAATTACCCAAATACAATGTGCCTAAAAAAAGTAATTTGTTAGAATTATCCATTCGATTAGCAAATCCTTATCAATTTTATTAAATATTGCGTAATTAT
Organism: Psylliodes chrysocephalus; assembly: GCA_927349885.1. Classification (NCBI taxonomy): domain Eukaryota; kingdom Metazoa; phylum Arthropoda; class Insecta; order Coleoptera; family Chrysomelidae; genus Psylliodes; species Psylliodes chrysocephalus. The sequence continues at coordinate 621,618 of OV651822.1, read as the reverse complement.
CGATGTAATAATACAATAAAAGGAATAAAATTAGCAAATACATAACTGATAATGAGACTATGTATAGAGTATACAATATAAAAAACTTAGAACGGAGAAAAATAATTATACACATACACACCCGTCTCATATAAGACAACCCACGCATAATGCAATAAAATACAGTATATTATTATAAATCATATAGTTTTTATAATCCAAGAATGTCAAGTACGGAACATATAAAGTTTTTCTTAATTCATGTTGACAGCGTTTTAGTTTTGGAAATATAATTACCGAAGAAAAATTAGATTTTCGTTGTTTTCCCCCTCTTCAAACTAACCTACTCAAATTTCCAGTTTATGTTAAGTATATTTCGCTCTGAAAGTCTATTCAGCTCTACGTGCCACAAGGATCTGATCTAGAACCACTTATTTTATTCATTTATGTAAATTATACTTGGTAGATTTAATCGAGCTAAAGAAATTAGAAGAATCTTTTTTTTTTCTTCCTATCTCTAAACTAAATATCAATTCAACCTCGTAGTTGTCTTCATTGTTACGCATTATTTCGAGAAAGCTATCTTTAAGAAAAAAAAAATTGTATTTCATTATTTATTGTAGCAGTGTTCTTAGTGAGAGTAAAATGGAACTAAATCACAGTATACAATTCATCCAGGAACACTCTAATAATAATCGTCTCTTATGTAAGCTTGAAATTCAATGGGCAAGCCTTCACAAACTAAATTAAATACGATTTGTATTCTGTTGCGAATATTCTAATCATGGGAAAATATTACAAGTGCTGCGATTTTATGAAATAGTTGCTATAATGTTGAAATTTTATAGTAATTTTTTATTTGAATTAGAAATGGAAGAGTTTCTTTTGACACCATTGATCCTAACATTCTTCTAAATACATTATTATGATATGGGCATCAGTGGTACTTCACATGAATTTTTTTTAAAAGTTATTTAAGAAATAGCAAAAAGTAAAAATAGGTGACATTTTCAGTCAAGAAAACAATGTTACATGTGAAGTACCACAAGGGACGCTGCTGGGATCTATTCTTTTTAATATATATTTGAATATATTAAATATTGAATCTTCCATATATGGGTACATAACATGAGGGCCAAAGCGAACAGTAAACATAAAATAAATTTTTCTATGATCACTATCCATCAAAGGCTTTTGCAATTCGAAATCCAACCTTAATAGCGATATTTTTTATGCAATTCTTTAAATTGTAAGGACCTTACTACCAACTGCAATAGTCCATAATCTAGAACTATTAAAAATATCCCATATAATCTTATAATAATTATTAGAGATTAAAAGTGTTTCAGAGAATTTGTTCTTTCCTACAAAGTTAAGATGACAAATGAAATGACTAACATGACAAAGTAAATAAATAAGATCAGCGATAAGATTCTAGATAAGTTAAAATTTGGGTTTACTTAAGTTTATAGAGACTGTTTATAATAAAATTATTTCAATGAATTAGCTGTGAAAATATTCGACCTCGATGTTTCTAATAAAAAACGTCAAATTTGTATTACTATTTAATATAAGGTTCCATGTACTTTTGAGATAATTATATAGTAACTACTTTCTACAAAATCAGTATTAGTAATGAAAAATTTAATTAATTTATTCAAAAGTTAAGGTAATTTTTAAATTTTGCGAAAATATTATTTATACAGGATGGATACTAAGTTAATACTTTTTTAACTGTATAAAAGTCGTTAAACTTCACTATTTTTAAAAAACTCAAAAATAAGAAAAATACAGAATTAAAAAATCTAAATCCGGTCCTGAACGAAAATTTAAACGAATGAATAAGTATGTTTATGTTTTTATTTGTTTTTTTTTCTGCTTTTCTTACGAATATGTATCAGAATTCCACATGTACCACTTTTTGTAATTCAGTCGTCTGATTTCAGTAGGTCAGTAGTAGATTTATTTCTTCAGTATGGTAAATTGAAAATTAAGGTTTATAAGAATGCATTTTAAATAATGTTATCGAGAAATATCCAACCAAAAAGTACGCGGATGATTGCAGATCAACCTCAAAGAAACATGTGGAAAAAAAATTAATCCCTTTCACGTTCAACTTGCACATTTCCCTCTCTAAAGTTGTTTTGTGAATGGTTCTTACTTTTCGACTAAAGTTATGTATTAGATACATTTTGGAATAAATTAATGACAGTTTTGTATTTTTAAGTTTTTTTGTTTGACAGGTCGTTGGAGAATGCAATGTATGGAATGTTAAGAATGTTAGGAATGGTAGACATTAGGAATGTTTGGAATTCGTAAAGTTAGTCACATAATAAATGCATAGGCAGATTTTAAGAAAATTGATATTAAAGTAGTTAGGATGAAATGAAAATTAATGGGGTTCTAAGTTAGAAGTAATTATTCAAGAAAATGAAACCCGCAAATCAATCAGAACTTTCATTCTAGAGTTATCGTGCCAGCGTACTGAGCGTACATACACACAGACAACCATTTTTTTTTTGCATTTTCGGACTCGGAATGATAGGAAACATGAAAAAAAGTTTTAAAAAATGAGGGTAACAAAATTTTTTTGTTTGCACGAATGCAATACTGAGGCCCCAAAGGAAGGGCCACAGTAATTTGTATATTCGAAAAAGTTCTCTAAAGCGATCGGTAGGATAATTATTTATTTATGTCCATTTAATTAATTATTGTGACTTGACATTATAATCTAATGCTCATATAATAAAAAATGGGCACAATTATTGTTAAATTGAAAGTACTATTTGTTACATTTTCCACTTTTTCGGTACAATGAACTTACGAATATAATTTTTTTTGTTAGCTTAAGATGAAAAACAACCTATAGACTAGGTAATAGTTAAATGTATTTATTTCTCATTTTCTTCCCTAGATACGGATCTGCTTTTCACGTCACAGCGACCTTAAATCCTCTATGTGATAATTACAAATTATATGATAACTTTTAACGTATTATTATGATAAACAACTAATATGCGTTATAGAAACTTTTTCTAGTTCATTGATGATCAAATAAAACTGCTAAAAAAAATCATATTATAATACATAAATATAACTACCTAACTAAAAACTCTTACAAAGAGAGGTCGAGCCAAGATATTATATTCTATTTTACCTTCTCTACGATTTTCATAATAAATCCAGTTAGTAGTTCGAAGAAATTGTGCTAACGTCACCTTGAAACCTATTTACACAGACAGTCCTTCCGATGTATTTAAAATCTACCTGCTATAATCTGAATTTTTGCTAGATAGTCACAGGTTTGGATTCACTCGGTAATCTTATATCAACGCCATAAATAATTGATAAAAGGAATACAAACAAAGTGTCTTTCGGAATAGAATTGTTACGCGCCAAAGAAAAATGGCATTATGTTTCATTCCAATCAAGTATTATTTATTAGTGGAATTATTTTTGGAATGGGCGCAACGTTTTTCGTTTTTGAGAGGGTATTAGCAATTAATTTCAGTCAGTCAATATATTTATCGTTTCTACAATTTATACAAATTCATAACAAGAGTACAAAATATACTTAGGTAGAAAAAAAAACAAATAGATCACACTAAAAATTATAATTTGTCTTGTCGTAGACCACTTGCCAAGTTTTTCGGTTTTAGGTATATTGCATTTTTGAAAATTGTTCAACTTAAAATGTGTTTTGATTGATTTCTAACTGTAATGAGGTGTAGTAGAAAAAAATAATAAAAAAACATATTAACTTTTATACATTTATTAATGAAACTCAAATTAAAACGAATCAAAATAAAATGAAGTACCTATGTATTACATAAAATCAATGAGTAAAAATTAAAACATTTATATGGTACCACCCCTGAGGTACCCCCTTTCTAACAAAAAAAGAATCATAAAAATCGAACATTGTTGCAAAGAAGTATCGTCAGATACTTTACAGATTGCAGAACTGTTGTTTACAAATCCACAATGGTATTGTTAAAGTTTACTCTACTAGATGAGTAAATATAATTGTACAGGGTGTCCCAAATTGGTATGTTTTACAGAGTCTCGAAAAAAAGGAGATAGAAAAAAGTAGTCAAAATGATGTGACTTATTTTTTTATTAAACTAATGTTGACCCAATCAAATCGTCAGTAGGTTATTTTAAATTTTACGTCTCTTTCCATTGTAAAAAAATTGGTCAACTTATTATTAAGAACTTAGAACTTCTTTTTTGTAACTCTTTATTAATGATTTTGTATTAAAATGTGAATATTTTGTGGGCCGAATTATTTCAATCATCTACATTATGCTTTTAGCTGCCTTATTCCTTGTGAGAAGAGATTGTCAACCTCCATACGTATAATCACACTAAAATTGTAATAAACAAATCACCTGAGAACATAAAACCTGAACTGTTATTACGAATAAGTGTTCTATTTTTAATATTATAATCTATGACTACAACCAATAATGTAATAATGCGTAATACACAAATTTTTCTTAAGAGCGTATCTGTTAAATAATTGTTATGCCCACATTGTAGTATAAAATAGCGAAAAACTTTAACAATAGGCTATAAAATTTCCTTTTTTTTATCTAGTTGGATCTTAATTTTTATAGAAACATTAAAGCATGATACTGTCCTATTAGCATAAAGGTCGTTTATGACAAAATCATGCTTCAAACAAAGAATGCATCATCAACATCGAGATACTAAAGCCAAATCCTTTAATATTTTAGTCATTTTTGGGTAATTGATTAAAAATTTTATTTAAACGTATGTACAATAATTAACTTCAATATAAAAGCAATTAGATTTGCATCAACCCTCGTATCATTTACGTAAATTTAACATGGTTTAACGCACTTTTTTCAAATCAATTTTTACAGGATTTACATCAGAATATAATTGAAAAATTATATTTTACTTGTACAATTTGCGGATAGCGGGTTTCTTAGTTTTTCTTCGCGAGTTATTCTTGAACATCTGTTCTTTTACGGTCGACTTGTTCTTGACTCCATCCCATCTTATGTCATGTGCCAAGTTCAGGAAATGATTTTTTTTAGTGCCAGTAAAGTGATGTTGATTAACGGTTGATAAAAATTAATTTCTTCAACGTGACAACATATTTCTTGTTTAAATAGAGGACAAGTGTTTTAACTCTAATTGTCTATGTAATCTCTTTACAAAACTTACAAAAGTCTATAATACAGTGTGTGATACTGCTAAATGAAGAAATTTTAATTAAATTATTTTAATCAACAGCAGTGAACCTGAAGAGAAAAGCGCAAGATACTGATTTCATCTAGAATTTACCAGACTATTCAGAAAAATGTCAACATTTAAAAATATCTGGCTTACTTTTTTTTGTAAAATACCCAAATACCTTACCATGTTTCTTTTTTTCTACTTCAATCTTATTTGCTATCTTCCACCTGTTCCACTACCAATCATATTTAAAATTACGCTTTGAAAAATGCCGATAATGAAATTTATCAACTACCAAGCAGTATCTCATTTATACATAAAATATTGTATTACTATGCTATAGGGTATACAATTTCCAATAAATTAATATCTTGTTGGTCACGCTGAAGTGTATAAACCCGTTTTTGTTGTGTCATACTTTCAGAAGAACAAATCAAATTTCAATCGTTTTGCTACACTCCAATAGAGCTTCGATTTTGTTAGAAAGTATTTGTGTATAAAAAAAAACTCCGCGGGGAGAGGTTATTTTATTAATTAGATTAACCGAATCAACGGAACCTTTCTTTTAATATAATTCATTATCTCTTTAAAACATCAATATATTATTAAATATTACAAGAACATTATTTGAATCGGTTTTTTACCAATACAAAAGAATGTCTTCCAACAAGCTCAAGTTAAAAAGCTATTAGATCCAAGGAAGATACCCATAACGTAACTGCCTTATTAGTGTAGTTGAAACTTACCCTGAAGGTCTTTAACCTTTCTTTCATTAGTAGTTTATTATTAATAACATTAATATTATTAATAATAATACTATTAATATTAGTGTTTTAAACAAAATATTATTTAATATAAATTTACCTAAGACGTATTGATTTCTTATTGTTAAATATGATGTATCCAAATTTAGCTCCTCAGGTATTTCATTCCTATTCCTACCCAGTTAATTAATTCACTTGTGACTAATATCAAATACTTTCAGCGTACACCTTATCATTTGCCAATAAATAATCATTTTATTGCTCTTTTATAGCTAGGATTAAATATATGAAATTGGTATTGATAAACGAAAAATGAGACAGATATCAATATCTACAACGTGTGTCTTTAAAATATTTTACGATTTTTTTGTGACATATCTACTATCGTCAGTTTTACACGCAGTTTCAGTATTATTGAGGATGTAACAATGTCATTGTATTGTTCTATTATTCAGATAAAGCAAGTGAACACAAGAGACATGCTTCAACAAGTATATTTTCTAAAATCCATATCTGTGTTCTTTTCAATACAATGTGATTATTTTATTATTTAGGTTGATGACCAACGGAGTTAACGAACAGCGCCAATTCGCCAGTTGGTTAATTACTGTGTTGATGTTGATTTGATTCTATTCTAGATATACACAGGTTGCACCCTCTTAGGTAAATATTTAGATGAGTATTCGCTCCGTGCGAAGTCATGGAAAGGGAAGCAAAAGCGATACTAGCGCTAGCTGCGGATAATTCGTGCATTTTAGGGCGATATTTTGTAATTTTGGCATATCAAATACACGTATACATTTTACTTTTTTTCAAAAAAGTAGGTGAAAACAATACAATAAGCAACCGGAGTTGCTGTGTTGAAAATTGTACAAATACTAGCAAAAAAAACAGTGAAACTTATATAAAAAATTTCAGTAGCAAAGTGGAAATTAAATCAAAGGAATAAATGGATAGGTGTACAATTGTGTATCCTGTTATCAGAGAGTTATTGCAAGTTCACTTAAGGTCAGTCACTATTAGTGCCGCTCTTATTTTGACATCTGAGCATGCGTAGATCACTAACTTTAACAAAGATTGTGCCTGTCTTTAAAAGAGAGTTATTGCAAGTTCACTTAGGGTCAGTCACTATTAGTGCCGCTCTTATTTTGACATCTAAGCATGCGCAGATGTTTATGTTCTAAAACTGACTTTATTAAGGATTGTGCCTGTCCTTAATTGTGGATGTTTAAGGGCAGCAGGTAGTGGCGACTTTATAACTTTCGGATGCGCTCGTCATTTAAACCTTCTAAAATTATAATTTCTAATGCCTCTTTAATATTAGGTACTATTATAGAATTTATTTGACTCTAATTACGATGTCACTATTAGTGGCTGGCTTTATAGAAATTTGCAATATCTCTCTATTAAGGATAGGCACAATCTTTATTAAAGTTAGTGATCTGCGCATGCTCAGATGTCAAAATAAGAGCGGCACTAATAGTGACTGACCTTAAGTGAACTTGCAATAACTCTCTTTTAAATGGTATTTTTTTATTTTGACAGAATAATTCTTCAATGACAACTTATTAGACTTAGGCAACTTCTCATACATTTTCCAGTAAATACTGTTGCCTGCCTATATTTTATTATTCATTTTTATTGATTATACATAATTTTCTTTAATTTAAGAGATAAAAATATATAATAATAATAAATTAATGTTTTACTTGTTTTACAAATCCATATACATACTTTTATTAAAACTAACATATATACTTTTTAATTACGAATTCTATTAAAAATTGCATTTGTCAGTGTACGCAGAAATAGTCCATTAATACCAAAACGAATTGGCGCTGCTGTCGCGCACGGAGCGAATAGAGGTGATGACCAACGGAAGTAACGAACAGCGCCAATTCGCCAGTTGGTTACATTACTATGTTGATTTCACATATACTTTGTTTCAAACCTTGTAGAATGGGTGGCTTAGCGTATAGGTGTCCCCCCTTGAGCTAACGAACAGTGTATTCACCAGTTGCTTAACTTACTATTAAATTTTACCATCTTGGTTTGTACAATTTATCCAAGATAACACATCCCTGTATATTTCTACAATATTGATTTTTATACTTTCTATTGACATGACTTAAAGCAACCCCATATTTTTCTTAATATTGATTTTTATTATTTATATTGAAATAACTTAATACAACCCTGTATATTTCTTAATATTGATTTTTATAATTTCTATTAAATTAACTTAAATTCACCTATCGAAAATAGTTGACTAACCTAACTGTCTTTCGAGGTGAACGACTGAAGGCCATATGGTTTATTAGTTACATTGATAATATTTTGAAGAAAATGTCAGGCCCTCGTCTAAACGACCCCGGTGGCATCTCAAAGAAAGTTACATAAATCTTTTGACTCGCCATTGAAAATACACACATTAGATTATGTACTAATTTCATCTAACGTTGTGACGGCGTCGATTTAGGTACGTTGCAGCGTTGAGCGGCGTCGCCTTGCATCGAGGCGCCTTCATTGGGCTCAAAAAGGGCTCAAGAGCTCAAAAAAAAATTATGTGCCGTGTGCTTTTTTTTTATTAAATCTATGAACATTTGCTGCTTTTTGGTATAATAAATGGGAGGATTTCCTACCTTTTTTTATTTAACGTCTATGTAGAGTGCTGCCTTATCGTTGCACAAATTAAAGGCTCTCAATATTCTCGAGACACATAATATTGCGAAGTATTCCCAGCGGCGCATATAAAAATACATTTTATATCAGAGAATCCTTGAAACATTTTTGCTGATTTGAAATAGGGTCTCTGTTACAAATTATTGAAAAAAAAAAAATGATAAGACAAATATTAACATTTTATAGAATGTACAAACAAAATCTAAAACTAGGAATATATTGTTTTACTATAATTGCTTCCTTTTTTTTTTCTAGACACTTCAACATGGCTTCCCTCACAAACCCACAGCTTTAGCTTGGGACCCATCATTGAGATTAATATGTATAGGCACGGCGACGGGCGCAATCAAAGTATTTGGTCTACCAGGAGTCGAATTCTACGGCCAACATCAAAATCCTATACCCGTGACGAAAGTTGTCTTCCTGCCAAACCAAGGTATGTCAAAATAGATGATAAAATACACAAAAGTGAGTTTTTCCAATCTTAATTTTAAGTTTTGTTTGTAAAAAATTCAAATTTCAATTCATTCAAAATGATTTACGCTGCCTTCTTTTAGTCGTGAAAGTACATTTTTACTCTTTGCTAATACACCAAAACAGCGAAATCATTTTTTTGTCTGTTTTTCATATTAGTTCTGAACTTTACCTGCCATTTGAAATACTTAGTCATTCAATAACAAACAAGTTGTAGTAATTAAAACTATAAATAATTAATACTAAACAACTGTTACAAAAATGAGTCATTGAGATTTATTAAATTAATTAAAAACCAAATCACCGATTTTCCCCACAATGGACATGTTTACAGGTAGAGTTGTATCCCTATGTGACGACAACTCACTCCACCTATGGGAGGTAAACAAGAGCTCATTAGTAGAAGTAAAATCGCAAGCTTTAGAAGGAAAATTGAAAAAGATTTCAACGATGTGCTTGGAATCTGCCGGCAAACATTTGTTGCTTGGTACAGAAGGCGGCAACATTTACTTGTTGGATTTAAATACATTCACTATGACTCCGGATATCATTTATCAAGATGTAGTCATGCAGAAGTAAGAAAACACATTTTTCGAAACTATAATAATATTGAATAAATATGTTTATGATTTTAGCGTTCCTCAAGATTACAAACTGAATCCAGGAGCCGTTGAATCTATTTTTGAACAACCAAATCAGCCCAATAACATCCTAGTAGGTTACAATAGAGGTCTTATAGTTCTTTGGAATAGAGTTGATAATAGTGCTGTTAAAACCTTTATTGCTAATCAGCAGTTAGAAGCGCTGTGTTGGAAAGAAGATGGAAGGAATTTTCTTAGTGCCCATAATGACGGTAAGCCAAAAATTTTGTTTATTAACGATTACATCCCTTTTACAAAATTAATATTAATTGTATAATTAAAATAATTAGACATTTAGAAGTAAATTAGTGTTTTATTAAATATTTATTTAATTAAAAATATTCAAATATAAATTTTATATACCAATAGAAGAATTATAATGCATTCAATATGTATCAAATGCGTTTTATCCAGAGGAATATTTTTAATTTGAGAAGTAATATAAAACAAATACATTTTATTTGATACTCTATCGGTTATTGTAAAATTAGATGCTATCATAAAAATGAATCATTCATTAAATTCAGTCTTATCTTTGTATTATTTATATCTTTAAAGGTGGATTAACTAAAAAAGTATGCCCCACCTCTATTTATTCTATTAATATGTAGGTCATGCAATCTGAATGAATTTTCATTTCCAAATAACGAAATTGTTCTTAAACTTTAAAAATTATATTTACTAAATTAGACATTTATATTTTAATACTGAATTATTACAATTAAAAAACTACAACTACAATCAAAAAAATATAAATACTACTAAGGAAAAATTTTAAAAACAAATGCAAAAATGCCATCTTTTGATGTAAATTTGTTTATATTATTTGGTAACTATGATGGAATATTTAGACTATAACAATATAGAGGCAATTTTTAATATTAATAGTATGCAAAACCCATTCGAGTGAGAATCGGTTTTTGATTCCATCAGAGTAACAGACTGTACTTTCTCATCGGCCATAGACACATTAGGAGTTAAATGTAGTAAAATTAAACTTTGAATCAAATGAAACATTTAATCTAAGTTATGTTAGGCAAGTTCTTAATTAAATTATTTGCATAATTTGTCAGTTCATGAGGAATATTATCAAATATCCTCATAAGAATCATTATATTCATCAATGTTTGAATTTAATTCGAACTAAATACTAATATGTCAGGTAGAACTGTCAGTCATGAAATTCATTACTATCTACGATGCGGGCGTGGTATTCACAGCCATTGGTCAGTAGCTATAACATAATAAACAATCTGTCTCTAGAGTTAGAATCAAATACGTGTTAAATAAATAAGAGGCAAGTGTGATTTTTTTTTTAATCTCAAGAGCAAGAATTTCTGTTATTATAAGAGGTTTCGGAAGAACTACATTCAGTAGTGGCCTTGAAGAAAATTAACGTATACACTGTTCCTAAGTTGATTTTTTCTCTTTTTAACTATACAAAATAAAAAGGACTTATGTCGGGTGATCTCGGTGGCCACGCAACAAAAAGAGAAAGTTTTATAATTAAAAAATCAAAATCCGATCCTGTCAATAGTTGGGAAGTGCGAAAGTTTTTGTACATTACTTTCCCGAATAGATGAATAGTTCGAAATGGACTAGTTGCAGACTTTAAACCGTGTGAATTTTTTTCTTATTTTTGAGATTTTTGTTGTTTATTGTATTCCGTGCAGTTTTTTTTTTTTTTTTAGTATGGCTATAAAAGTCAAACAGCTCACTCTATTATAAAAATACTGACACTGTCAAAGTTCTACTTGTTTGTAAACAGCTGATCAAAAAAAGTAACGTTATCATATCACTCCGTTTTTCCTTAGATATTTTAAACTCACCTTTAGTGCAGTTGAGAAAATTGTTCATAAACAAGAAAATTTCGAATTGATAAAAATTACTATCAGTGACAACAGACAAAACAGACAATACAACAAGCTCATTTCGAACTTTGACCGCACCAGCGCTTCATGAACGTAAAACCAGTGAAGTGACCTTGAATCAGAACAAGCAAATCAATTGCTTATATTACACTTCGAGATGTGCCGTGTGTGTCGCCATACATGCTGACGCGAATAATACCGCTACGACTGTGTTACATAATTACAACCATCATAATCCGACTCGATCCTAATTGTGCTTATACCACTGCTACTAGAAATTTGAACCATCATCCGGCTCGAAGGACCAAAAAAATGTATTAGAATGAATGAGTTGATACTGCCCAAAGGGGCTGGTTGTGAAACAGTCAAAAAAAAAGGAAACGTTTCTCAAATTCGCTTAATTTAATATTGTATATTCTAGACAACTAACAAAAGCGTAAAACACAAACGTTTTAGAATTCTCTAGTTACTGTGCTGTTCGTATTTGAAAAACAATAAGCACTTGCAAAAAAGTTAAACATAAGTAGCGTTTTGCTGTTCGCACTTCAAAGTTTGACATTTAAGGCTAACCGTGAGTTCGAGTGGAAACTCAGGTTGCTCTGAGTTTATTTATCGCGTTTTTTAGAGATTCGGAGTGTGTTCTGTCGCGTTCGATATGACTCTGAGTACGGACTCTGAGTGCACTCTTTTAATTCTGTGTTAGAAGATCAAGATCTGTCGGGAAGTTAAATAATGAAATGTCAATTATATCAATGAACGGTACATATTATTTTTTAACTCATAGATTATTATAAGTAAATTCTGAAAGTTTATTTTATGTTATTCTATTGTAATGCATAATAATTAACTGACCGTTAACTGACATACTGGATTGAGGTTATGATTTTTACTCTGAGTGACAGAGCGCGTTCGAGATGTTACTACATTCGCTCTCCGACTTGACAGGACTTTGCTCATGCCCTGCCCACTCCATAGAGCGTCATCTCCAACTTGTCCTAAGATTTGCAGACGAAGATAAGTCAAACATTAAAATATGGACCTAAATATTATGACTTGAATATTAAAATGTCTGCAAATATATATAGGTACTATTTATTATGTTCTTGATTCGTTATAATTTTGAAATTGGCATCAATATATTCTAAAAGAGTTTGCATTTGGGTCCTATCTAGTTGCTTTTAAACTACTGCGTCTATGTTTAATGATTAATGAATTAGAATAATGTCAAAATGACATTTAAATCCTAACCTTAATTATTCAGACCAATATTCTTCTTCCTTTTTTTGGGCTATATTCTACAGGACAATTTACCCAGCTGTCAAAACGGGAGAGTATCGATGTCTTGCTCTTGGCAGTCGGATACCCGTAATATAATTAAACTATGTATTTGAAACTTCTTAACAGGATGCGTAATCCCATTAAGGCTAGATTCACTAATCGATGACCATTCTTATTTAAGATTTTTACAGAAACACATACACACATGACTCCCGATTCGGAGACCGCCATTTCAATCTTGACACCACGGTGTCAGAATCGGAAGTGATTCAGACCAATCAGCATTTACGATTTATAATTATGACAACTATGATTCATAATGACAACTTACGACAAAAATTAAAATCACTTAAGAAAAATTGTTAGGTGAGAATACCATAATCGCATGTATTAATGATCAAACTTTGTTGAGAAGTCTGCTTGGCTCTTCCGTAGTTATGCGTTTTCGGCTGAAAGTTAGAGAATAACCTCCTGGATAGCGCATAAAGTGGTCTAGCAGCTAAATATATTTTAATTTTCTTGTGTTTCTCAATGTGAATTTTAAATAAGCTTCCTATAATAAAAATTGCAATACATATTTTTTTTTTTTTTTTGATAGGCGATTAGTTTATATAAATCAAAAGGAGCAAAAAAGGGACTTTACACACGAGTTGCATACAATATTTTTTCTACTACCGTACACATTATCCACTAATACCTATTAGAAATATAAAGGATACTTTTTTCACTAGTGCATAGAGTACTATTAAAATTAAAAATTGTTGATAATTTTTTGGACACTAAATAGATATAAGCAAAAATAATTTACTTATTTGTCTTAGAAGGATATAGCATAAAAATGGTAATATAAAATAGAACGTTATATTTTGTTGCTATGTACAATTTTTGTCAAATTTTACTTTTTTTCACTAGTGCGTAAAAAGTTTTACTTTACGCACTAGTGAAAAAAAGTACTTTATATTATATACGGTTGTAAAAAAAATATCATAAATGTGTTGGTAATTAGATATGATTAATATATTTACTCTGCAGTAAAATTGTTTACAAACCTAAAAGTACTTGATTCTATTTAGGCGGTACCCAGCGCATATAAAATATTTGAAACTACATATATTATTATGTCAGTTTGAAACTGAAATTATTCCATACAATTTTGTTTATATTTCTATTTTTGAATCTTTTGTAAGTATTGAACATGAATCCTGGATTTCCGTAAGCAGATTTAACTAATTTAAAAACGTCCACAAAAGTCAAATAAGACAAGACAACTAGAACAAAAATACAAACCACTGAAACTATATATGCATTACGAGAAGAAAACAAATATTTTTAAAATATTCGCCCTCTGGGTATATTTGACAACGTTGTAACAATGTGTACTTATTTTATAGGTTGCTTCTGCGCGGGACATTTTATCAATTTTCTTCTAAATACCTTATTAAATGGACAATCAATGTTTTCTTGTAAAAATAAATACCATTGTTGTTTTGATGTGATTTTTATATTTACTTTGTAATCCAAATCAAAAACAACAAAAATTGTATCGCCCTTCTTCCCCTCATCAAAATCTGAGTAGAAATTTAACTTTTGCACAAAGGAATATTTCACAAAAAATTTCCAGGTAGCTATATGGAATGGAACATCGATCAATCAGAGAAGCCTGTAGGCGAACCAATCACGACGTACGGTCCTTACGCCTGCAAATCCATTCCGAAAATTTTAACGAGGAAATTAGGCGACGAGCAGCTTTTAGTGTTCGCTGGGGGTTTACCGAGATCCTATAGTGACAAGTACACCGTTTCTGTTGCGCACGGCGATAAACACGTCGCTTTTGATTTTACCAGCAAAGTAAGTTTGAAATATATTTGTTAACTGCTTTTTGTAAATGCTTCGCTTTTTCTAACACCGTTTTAAGTAAAATAATATATCAAAGAAGACCATGCACTAATCTTTTGGATTTGTTGGTTTTACTATGTCCAATAATATGCAGCCTTAAAACTATATGTTGGCTGGTATACGTCAATTTGTTTACCAAATTAGAAAAAACAACGTAAATCAACGAATTATTTTTCATAATTACAATGCAAGCGCTCATACAGCACACCAAACTGTCGAGTTTTTGACGTGACAACATTTAATTAATGAATCATTGTCCAAGTTGTGCAGCAAAGGGTTTCGGGTACAACATTTGTACATCACCTCAAATTTTCAACGACATCCGTTCACGTTCCTTTTTGTCTACACTGCTGCGCATGATTTGTCGATATTTATTACATCTATGATACTTAACATTGAATATCGTTTACTCCTATAAACATTATTTGTCAAATATCTACGTCATGTGTCAACTCATCCAATGATACCAGTTCTCCTCATGTCCTAAACAATTCACTTCAGCATTAAAGGCCTATGACTTCGACATATTTATGTTCTCACATTTATTTTTTTTTACTACTTGTTTTTAACGTTTTAGTTCTTTATGGGGTCGATTCTGAGACAATCTATAAGATCTGTAAGCCAAAATTACATTAAATTACTATACCTTGCAGATTCTGGGGTCTATTCTGTAACAATTCCTTTATATTTAACGGCCTTTAAAAATATTGGCGGCCTTTTAAAATATGTTCGTATTCGTTAATTTACTTCTGTCATTATTTAAACAGATTTCTTTAAGCTAGTCCTCTAATGTATTTTAAAGATCCGTTTAAATAATGACATGAGTAAAGAAGAAAATATTTTTAAAGGCCGTTAAATATAAAGGAATTGTTACAGAATAAACCCCTCTGTAGCTTATAGAATATTTCCCAGAATCCTACCATTAATGTTTTATTATTTCTTCAGCCTTTTTTATCATTCCTCGCTAATAAATATGTACATTTTGCTGAAATAATTTTGAACTATTTAAATACAATCGTACTTAAAAATTACCAACTGGGAGTTAAAAATACACATTCCAACCAGTGAGGCCAGAATATGTTTTTATTATGTACCAGATTTGTCTAAAAACGTACCAGATTCCATAAAAATTACCAAATTTTTCGAATTATATTTGAGGTGACGCGACGGTCTGATTCGTTGAAGAGCAAGAAAAAAAAAGACTTATAGATAACGAACACAAAAAAGGAAAACAACAATTTATTTTACAAGTTAAATGGAACTCTGCTGTACGCCGAGAAAGAAAAAATACGTGTGGCACTCGGGGACTGCCGCGGTAAAGCTATTGCATAGCATTTTTTATCAACTTAGGCAATAATAATTATTTATTTATTTTATTTATGCAATTTTTTTTTTCTTTGATATTAATTCAAGTTTTTTCTTTGATATTAATTCAAGTTACACTTTTTGAGCGCGGTGACCGATAAGAAAACAATTTTTTTCTTTTATTGAATAAATGAGAAGTTAATATTGTTTAAAATATTTTTATTATCTTACAATACATGTAGGTTATTCAGGAATTTTTATCATTGAAACTATAGGTTTATGGTAACTGAAATAAGAAACATAAGTTTGAGACTTGATATCCTCTAAATATCTGGAAAATACCGCGTCAATGGTGGTCCCATATATGTTGTGGATTCTTGTGGATCATTATTCATTTTCAAATTCAATTTTTCCGAAATTGTGCCTAAAAGAGATAGAATCAGTTATGAGCAGTTAGCAGCTAGTCTACACGCATACGTCTAGTCGCACGCACACAAACACCGTGCCGAAATCTGCCGAACTGGAACGACGTTAGACGATGCACTGCTTTCAACGCCGCATCGCTGTACCGGTCGGAGTGGGGGGGTGTTAGGCTTATTTTCGTTACGGAATTTCTTTTTCGATTTTTTCGATTTTCTTTTATTGAATAAATGAGAAGTTAATATTGTTTAACGCCGCACCGCTGTGCCGGTCGGAGTGGGGGGTGTTAGGTTTTTTTCGTTACGGAATTTCTTGATTCGGTCGCCACGCTCAAAGCCCGCGATAAAAGCTATGCAATAGCTTAAAAATATTAAATTGTGTACTATAATGTACTAGATTTAGTACAATAATTGTACTAGACCGGCAACACTGTCCCCAACTATTTATTCAACAAATTATAGTCCATTCTATAGTTTGCACCGTCATTCAATTAAGTACTGAAAGTAGCTGCGAATTACTTATTCTTGTTTGTCTTTTTTCATAATTGAAAATTATGCAGCCATTGAAAGCTTTTCTGTCTGTCTTTGATGATATATATATTTCTTTAGTCTCTAATATATTTTAAAAACATGACAAATACCATAAGAGTGAGTCTTAGATATAAAGACTAGAGATCTTAGATGTACTAAACATTTTTCATTAAAAAAAAAAAGAAAAATATTTTCAAATCTCAAAAAATAAATAGAACAAAATAATTAAAACACATGCTTCAGGGATAATTTACTAGATTATCATCGATAACTATTATTATGTATGATCAATTAATATCATCTATTATATTAAATGTATGTAAATTATCTATTTAAATTATAGAACAATGATATAGGTATAAAACGTGATTAGATGAAAATAAAATTCTCAAAGAACTTTGAAAAGCCGACAAAGTAATAATTAAATTCATACATTTATATTTCGTTCTAAACTTTATAGTTAAAACTTCAGAATATATTCGAATTATTATTCTTACAAGCCGACCTTTTCACTTCCCTTAATGATTTGTATAACGATTTGTATGACCTGAAAATGTCTACCTCGAAAGGACGTACCACCCGTTACCCCACTGTACTTTTAATAACTGCTTCATCCATAAGATTACTGCATGGTCCTTTACAGCATTTAAATGTTATTGAGCTAAAAATTAAAAAAAAATACTTTTAAAATAATATCCTAAACGCTGATATTTTTATTCCTTAATTGTGCCAATCATATTTTAAGCTTAATATTTTAAGTTTGCCTTAATAATGTAGATTAATTATAGACAATAGTTAAAAACACACTAACAATTTATATAAAATTCGAAATTTTTGACTAATTTTTCCATTTTGGGCCAGATTGGGATACAAAAGTCTGAAAATGATAATGAAAGTGATGCCGAACAGTTTGGAAATAAGGTATCTAGTTGGGTTTTGCATGATTGTTATTTTTGATATTAAATTAAAAAACTAATAGAGTATTTTGTTTGTGATTTAGTTTTATAATTATTATATAAAAACATATCTAATTAATGCAGAGAAAAATTAGAAAAACATGATGTAGTGTTTGCATGTTATTGTTGGGATTTTTACATTAACTTTCGTGGTTTGTCTGGTAGACATTTATTATCAAATACTGAATGTTCAATTTAAATTTTGCATGTTTAATTTAACATTGTGTGAATAAAAACTCATAAAAATGTTATTTATTGTTTCTATCAAGATTAATCTGGCTTAAAGTTATTCAATTAAAATTCCAAAATACTTTTATTTCATTGCTTTTCTAATTTAGCAAACCCTTATGAAGCCCGTTCTTATTGGAATTGTTAGAACAAATAGACCAAAATAAGGATTTTTTTTCAATTTAGTTAAATTGAAAATAATGTAAATTTAAGTTTCTTACTTTTTGATTACATGCATGTTAAATATTTTGATAACCACTAAAAATATACATTGTGTACTTAAATGAACGCATGAACAGGCGTAAAGAAAAAAAATTGACGGAAAATTAATTTTTAGGAGTTAAAACACCTGCTTAGTAAAAAATCCGCTCTCTAGTTATAGCTTGACTGTTTATGAAATATTTTCTTCTACCATAATTCCTAATTTATAAATTCTACTTTTCTTATTAAATTTTTTGTATCTTATACAATATAGTCGACATTTGCCATGTTTTACTTTTCACTAGTTTATATTTTTAGTATTCACGATATTATTAAGAATATTATTACATCTATCGGTTGCTGTTGTCTCAAAACTTACATCATTTCTGTCTTTTTTTTATTTCAAATCTGTCATACGAACAGAAATCCCTCGAATATTTGTCTCACGAAACTGTTCTAGATCATATTGGTTTTATTTTTATTCCTTATGACGTAAATATGAGCCCTTTTTTAAAAAAAACCGTTGTCTTAAACAACTAAGTCTCCAAATGTGTTGTCATACGAATAGTTTCTGGATGGTACATTAAATAAAGAACAATCTGAAAAAAAATCGTTTTTTCTACATCCACATGAATATTAGCTTATCTAAACACATACTACAAAACGAAAATGTATGCCATTGCGTTTAACTGAACGAATATATTTCATATCCATTCTACCTAGTAAGAACACTGCGCCAATCACAGTTCATATTTTAGTCACCTGGCTACTATGATTTTTTTTAAATTTTAAATACGTGACAGTTCTGTCAAACTATTTGTCAGTATATTTTTTAGTTATTTCGTCTATATTTACAAATAAATCATACATTTTAATAAAACTATATGAATTCAATTTAATTACGGAGCTGAGATTAGTTCAAATCTAGGTTGGAGACTAATTAAATTAAATGAAATCTTTTTTTTTTGTCCATATCGTACTCGGACGATTGAGCACTCTGCGGTGCGTGCCTAAACTTCGTCTTTATAGCCATCATATCCAACTCTTGTTGTACAACAAAAATCTACAGCCAAATGAGTTGAAATATATCATATTGTTCAGTATATGTGGCTGATGATGACTTGTATACTTCTACTATGCAGGAATACCTCAATGATCACCTTTGGTCCATGGTTGTAGTTGTCAGCAATTAGTTTAATCCATAAGATAGCCATGTTATAATAATTATCAATCTATAAATTATCTCAGTGTCCTTTCCGACATCGATGATTGCCTCTTATGATAAAAATTACTTATCATCAACACCAATTTTGCTATTCTTCAGTTTTTTATAAATATTACGTGGTATTTATTGCATCATTGTGTATATTTTTCTCTTTCTGTCCGATTTTCTCTGTTTTGAGATTATGAATACCCTGTTCTCCTATTCCAGTTGCAAACTACACTTAGGCAAAACTCATATTTTAGATGACACATTGCATGCAAACCCTATAGCACAGTTTATAGCTAAAGAATCAGTTCGCTCACTCTGCGTCGGCACTTTTGATCTCAATGTTCCAGTTTATACACTGCGCAACCAGGATTTGTATCCCTGGCGCATACAGAATCAAATCATAACCAATACAATATATGACAACCGCCTACTATATTCAAACAGCAGTCTTCTGCGCATCCTGAATTTGTATCCTTGGAGTGGATGTTATTTTGGAACATTCAACTGGTCCAAGTGAGCTAACTGATTATTTAGCAATAAATTGTACCTATAGACTACAAATCGATTATGTTTCAGATTCAGCTCTATGCTAGAAGGCAGATTATAATGCTATTCTTTAAAAAAATGTGGTCTAATTCAATCTTTATAAAAACATAATCCTTGCCTTTTCTGAGCTCGTCAGCGTTGTCATGGTCGTCCTTCGTTTATTCTTCCTCGTTTTGATTTGTCTGTGTTTCCATATTGATAGCCTACGAGGGCGGATTGATATTAAAGCTACCTAAGTAGGAAAAAAACATTTATTTCTCAACATAGTCTCCTTTTATCTCAATACACTTAGTTTGACGATATTCCAACTTTTTTATACCATCTGAATAATACGATTTTGGGAACCCCTCAAAATACGCGTTAGTTTCGGTAATCACTTCTTCGTTTGAGATGAATCTTTTTCCTGCGAGCCATTTTTTCAAGTTTGGAAACAGGAAACAGTCACTAGGAGCTAAATCTGGACTATAAGGTGGATGATCAACCAATTCGAAGTGTATTTCACGTAATTTTAGCATCGTATCTAATGCTGTGTGAACCGGTGCGTTGTCTTGAAGAAAGAGCACTTTTTTCTTCTTTAAATGTGGTCGTTTTTTCTTGATTGCATCAATCAATTGATCCAATAATGCACGATAATACTTTCCTGTGATTGTGGATCCTTTTTCAAGATAATCGATGAGCAATATTCCGTGTGCATCCCAAAATACAGTGGCCATAACCTTGCCAGCCGATTTCACTGTCTTCGCCTTCTTCGGAGCACTTCCACCAGCTTCCACTCATAGTTTCGATTGATTTTTGGTTTCAGGTGTGTAGTGGTGGACCCACGTTTCATCAACAGTTATTAATCGACGCCAAAAATCAACAGGATTACGCTTTATCATGTCCAAACACCGCTGTGAAGTTGTCTGTCGAACTCGTTTTTGTTCGACACTGAGCAAACGCGGCACCCATCTTGCCGATAGCTTTTTCATATGCAAATGTTCATGCAAAATGTTGAACACACGTTCATATGATATGTTTACCATTTCAACAATCTCACGTAACTTGACTCGGCGATCATTCATAACGATATCGAGGATTTTCTAGCTATCCTAGATAGTGTATAACATATAACGTCCTTGTTGTAGATAATCCTACCGAATACTTCTTTCTTTATTAAGCATCATTTTTTTTATTATGCATGTTATAACTAAATATTTTTTTATCAGCCGTCTTAATAACAAATTACTTCATAAAATTATATTCAACAACTGATCAGTAAGCTGTTGCTTTTTTTGTAATTTTATATAATAAAATTGTTTTATAAAATTATATTTCTTTAATTTTATTATTTATTAGTATAGTAATTGAAAATGAAGACCCGCTTAATTGTGAATTGTGACCATCTACTTCTAATTTACACGAATTAGATGCCACATACGTACTCGTTCTCGATACCTAAGAGTATCAATACCTATTTTCAAAGTATCGAGTATAATCAATACAATTATCATACAAAATACATGCAAAAAGTAACGATACTTCTCAGTATTGTTGCACCTCTACGCACACGACAACTGAGACCAGTGTAAGGTGTAAGTGGGAGGTATACATATACTGCAACGGACGTTCCTCGCTTATCAGTGCTCTTTATTTCATGAATATAATAATAAAATACCTTTTTTTGCTTGTAATATACAATGCACATAAACATCATGAGGCGAAGTCTAGCTTGCGCTACTCAACTTAACCTCAATATAAAAAAAATAAGAAATTTAATATACAATTAATTTATGATTAAATAGTGTTAACCCTGTATTTAATCTAAACTGAAATCAATTTAGGTCCTAAAATCCGTTATTTTTAAAATGCAAAACAAGAAAAATATATGGAACTTAAAATATAATTAAATAAAGGAAAATGTTTGAAATTAATAACATATTAACGTTAGCACTGTATTCATTGCTCAACTAATAGCAACGTTTTATAATTTTGTTTTAAAAATATCAGAGAACGTGTCCTGATTTCCCTAGGTAAACTGTTATATATTGAAACGGCGTCATATGTGAAAGATCTTTTGAAAAATGATAATCGGTAATTCGAAATCGTTAAGTTGTGTGGATATCTCAAATGTAAACTGTGCAGATCTTTCCGATATATCAATTTAATTTTTTAAATATATGGGAGTTGAGGTTAAAAGAATTCGAAATACATTGGTCGCCATGTGATATTTAAATAAAATTCCTATATTGAGCCAGCTAAGTTCTTTAATTTTATTTGATATTCTATCATACTTTCTGATACCAAATACAAAACGACAACAAGTATGTATTTGGTTATTTGATCCAAACAAGGATAGTAAATTAAAAGTCCATAATTTAGGATGGACAATACAAGACTTTCACAGAGCAAATTACGTAATTTGAAACTCAAAATACCTCGATTCCTGTATAATTGACGAATAACCAGATACGATTTTTTGACTAGAAGCGAAACAGTCCTGACACCTTAGTTTGCAGTCATAGATAATGCCTAAGTTATTGGCACTTCTACATGATTTTAAAGGTTCATTTTGAATGAATAACTTAAGGTTCTGTTGCACATTATGTTCTATATTTGTAGGACAAAATAATATTGTATGACATTTACTGGCATTTAGTTATATACTGCATTTAGATCTGAATTCATGTTTTCCGAGGCTATATCTACTTCATATGGGTCAAAAGAATAATATAGTTGCATGTCGTCAGCAAAAGAGTGTGAATTTACATGCTCCAATTTATAAAGGTCTGAAATATATATGGAAAACAAAAGGGGACCAAGGACAGAGCCTTGGGGTACTCCTGATGTTATTTCTATTATACTTGTCCAATTTATTGTATAACAGAGAGACATCATTTAACTTTCTTTATCTGTATTTTTTCTCTTTTAGGTTATCGATTTTATTTTAATAGAATCTAGAAGTCACGAGGAAAACGGAACGGACAACAATGACAGCGTTGAAAACAATGCAGCTAGCAAAGGAGAACCGGAAACTTTGATAGTTTTAGCCGAAGAGGAATTGGTAGCTATAGATTTAAAAGACGAAACTTGGAGAATGATGAATTTGCCTTACTTGGCTTCGCTACATGCATCATCAGTCACTTGCAGTCAATATGTATCAGGTAAATAAAAAGTTTTACTCACGAAAAATGTTAGTAACAAATTTTCAACGTTGTAGGAGTACCGGAAGAGTTGTGGGAGCATCTAAAAGACGCGGGGAAGGTACAAACCAGCCATCTGTTTTCATGCCGGGCGTGGCCAATCGACGGTGGTGGTCTTCTTTGTTCAAAAGGGGCTCTTCCGAAGCGGGAACTACTCCTTACAGGTCACGAAGATGGCACTATTAAATTTTGGGATGCCGGTGGTGTAACCTTAACCTTGATCTACAAATTTAGTACTGCCCAGTTTTTTTCGGGAGAAGATTTGGAAGGTACTATTAATCTTTTTGATCGGCTAAGTAATGGTTATAAAAGGTGGTTCACGAGATTAATTTGACATACAAATTAAATTTTTGATATTTCCATAAGCTCGTGTCGTTGTTTTTTTTTATGATATAAAGTAAAACTTGACTGTCAATGACAGGATCTTAAATAGATTTTTCAAAAATGTTAAAGCTTGCACTTTGAAATATGGATAATATTTAGAATTTACATAATGTATTTTGTTTCTAACGAGTAAATAAACGAATTCCTATAAGAAAATCGTTATTTTTATGGTTTCTTTTATAATTTATTGTTAAAAACATTTCATTTATTTGGTTCGCGGAATACAAAATCAAATATAACTTTATATGCTACGACTTGTTGGAACACCCTGTATATTTCACTTTAGTTCTATATCGAATTTAGCCAGCCTATATGTATAAAAAACTTCGATTATCATTCAAACAATGTGTATTTTATTTATTTCTTCTTTAGAAGTTCATCCCGACCCTGAAGACTTAGAAGACGAATGGCCACCTTTCAGAAAAATCGGTATATTCGATCCGTACTCGGATGATCCTCGATTGGCGGTTAAAAAAATTACTCTGTGTCCTTTATCTGGTACATTAGTTGTGAGCGGTACTGCAGGTCAAACTATCATAGCGAAATTCGACACGGAAGTACTGGAAGGACCGCTAAAAGTATCTTCGATGAATATCGTAAGCGATAGAGACGGATTCGTTTGGAAAGGACATGCGCAATTGTCTCCTAAACAAGGTAAATTATTATATGAATATATATACTATAAAATATTATAAATATCCCCGTTTTAATAAAAATGTATTTTTAGCACTAAGTGTTCCATATGTAACAGTTTAACTCTACTTATCTGCGATTTACAATAGAATGCGATTATCAGGGTCATACATATAACAATGCTAGAAGCTATCACTGCTCTGACGGTCAGGGTATGAACTTTATATACAATATCAACCTTGGTAAAAAATCGATTTTCATTCCCGCCAAGAGTTATCGGTTGCATTTCATGGTTACTTCAAATTTAAAACAAATTTTTAAGGACAAGATGTTATTTTATTTCACTAAATATTTTACACTTTTAATTCAAGCGTAGTAAACAGTCGATGTTATTATGACCAAACTTGATCATTTAAAGAAAGTAAAAGTTGTAACACGCGCATTTTTTTTTTATTTGGGTTGGTTTTTTATGTATGATTAAAGCAGGTAAATATTTCGGTAGAATTAGTGGAAGAAGTAAATTTGATGATCATATAATTTTATGTCATACCAATTTGTTTACTATTTATAATATTACGACTGTTACTTCCTCTTAAATAGAAGGGGCAAAGGGAAATATTTCGACAAAATTAGTAGAGGTCGCGGACAGGATGAAAAGATATGTTTAATTAAAGATATAATAAGTAAAAAGTGATTACACATTATTCTGCAGCGATCCCTTCGGGGACGCTGACGGGTTGAAAGCATATATCCAATTAAAGATATAGTAATATTTAATAAAACAGACTATAAAATAATATAAAAATTGATTAAATATTGTACAGCGGCCCCTTCGGAGACGCTGACAGATTGAAAACATATCCGATTAAAGATATAGTACAGATTTAATAAAACAGTCTAAAAATAATATAAAAATTGATTAAACACAGTGCAGCGACCCCTACGGGGTCGCTGACGGGATGTTTTGTCCGGATATCCCTCATATGAAATTTGTCCGAAAAAAAAAATGGCGCCCGACGAAAAATCCCTGTGCGTGGTGAGGTAGGGAGGAATGAATAGTGTTTAGAAAAAATAATAAAAAAAATTATTTATGTGTAATAAACCGTCGAAAAGCGATAAATAAATTTTCAAAACGTCATAAAAAACGCGAGAGTTAACAGGTGACAGAAGTACCGTCTCACATGTCTAGAGCATCTACCAATAACACAATCTCCCTTCCACCGTGCACCCAGTTCTTGGAAAAGGGTCCCGCAGAAAATTTTTTTTAAAAATAAACCGAATTAAATATCTGAAAAAAAGAAATTTAACCTTAGAAGTTTTTTAGACTCTTGAACAAGTTTTGCTAACAGGTATATCCTCCTATTGATTAAATAAGTTGAGAAAATCAAATTTTTCATAAATCTGGCTAATAGTTACTTTTTTTATGTATACAAATTATTTTTTATACACCTAACATCTCTGTGACTATCCGACTTTCCAGCTGTCAGTTTGTGGTATATGTATAATTTTTATTTTCAGGAACTATCGCACAACCTAGAGGTTTCCAGGCAAATGCGGTTCTTCAGGTACATCCTCCAGCAGCGATAACTTGCTGCGTCCTCCAAGCCGATTGGGGTTTAGTCGCCGTTGGTACAGCTCATGGGCTCGCTCTACTCGATTATATCAAAAATAAACCAATTTTGGTCAAATGTACACTTAATCCAAATGGTAATTTGATTGGATTTTACCCACGTAAAAAACGTAAATATATTTTTGTTTTGTAGATCTCACAGGGTCCGGCGATACTCCAATTTCCCGCCGAAAGTCCTTCAAAAAATCCTTAAGGGAATCGTTCAGACGTCTGAGGAAGGGTCGTTCGCAGCGTCGAAACGCCAATAAAGACGAAGCCAAGCAAACTGTTACTTCGCCTCCTGCCAGAAAAACGACGACTGCAACTACGGAAGAGAATTTTAATCCATTGGAAGCGAAACCCGTGGAAAGGCAAATAGAAGCGAGACCGGCAGACGATTCCATGGGATCGTTTGTGAGGTGTTTATATTTTGCCAGAACGTTTTTAGTCAGTGGTGAGTTTAGAAAACATGTTAATATGAGAATTATTCTCTATTTTACAATTTTACCACGGGGAGTAAAAACACTCAGTAGCGACGCTTTTGATGTTTCACGTTTAGATTTGTGCTTGTTAGCTGATTTATGTCTAACTCTTGCCACTTTTACAAAGGTCAGTATACTTTTAACACGCCAGAGCCAGAAACTTGAAACATGTCGTGGGTATTATAAAAATACATAAAATTATTTACCTAAAAAAAAAAAAAAAAAAAAAAAAAAAAAAAAACAATTATTATATAAAATATTCTTCAATGGAATAGCAGTTTTTTTCTGATAAAAGTGAAGAGATTACTGTTCTTTATGCCCTCTGGAAGGATATTATAAAATTTACAACTCATATACTCTAGATTTTTTTTAAAAATGCCGTACGGTGTCTAGGTATTAGTAATTGGCTTTTGTTTCTTGTGTTATACCCATGAGAAGCACGCTTGGCAACATATATTGATCTGTTCTTATGAATGAAAGTACATGCTTCTAATATATATACTCCAGCCAGTGTCAGAATTTTAATTTTTTTAAAAACTACATGAATCTCTTATTCTTAGTTTCGCAATAATTCTTACGGCATATTTTTGAAGAACAAAAACTCTGCTTGGTAGAATAGATACCCCAATTAATTATGCCATATTTCAAATGAGAGTGAAAATTTGCATGATACACTGTTAAGAGTGTACTTTTACTACGATGATTGGCAAGAAATCTAAGACTATAGAAACTTTTTCGTAATTTATTACGCAGGTTATCAATATGTGAATTCCAGGTTATGCCATAATCAATAGTAATTCCTAATATTTTAATATTTTCTTCAAATATAATTATTAGTGTTTTCAAAGAATTGGTTTTGTATAAATTGTTCATTATTATTAAATAACATTATATTAGTTTTGTTTAGTTTTATGTTATTTTTTTTCCGACCATGATAAAACTTGATTATATGTTCTCTCTGTAGGTATTTTTGGTGCATCTGCATTATTTTCGATAATTAAAATATCTGTAAACAAGTTGAGTATATTCCAGGAATAGCATTCAAGGAAGTGATTAGGTCGTTGGCAAAAATTAAAAATAAAAATGGATCCAAAAGCGATCCTTGGGGAACCCCTTGTGAAACTTCCAGCTCCAAACTAGGAACATTATTCACTTGAACAATTTGTCTTCTATTTGATTAATATGATTCCAATAAGTCAAGTGGTATACCTCTTACCCCATATTTAGACAGCTTAAACAGTAGAAGTTTATGGTCCACACAGTCAAAAGCTCTAGAAAAATCAATAAATAAACCCATTACATGATTCTTACGATTTTAGTGTGGAACTCTGTCAATGCAGTCTCTGTACTCTTTTTTGAAGTATAATCATGTTGTGAAAAAATTACATAATTGATTTTTGATATTCAACTCGTATACTTTGAAAAAAGTTGACAAGATACTTATTGGTCTATAGTTATTAATATCATTCGGATCTTCCTTTTTGTAAATGCGAACTATTTTAGCTAGTTTTAAAGAATCTGTAAAAATACCTTTCTCAGTTGATAAATTCAACAAAAAAAAAAAAACTCCATGGTTTAGTCAATAGAGCAACACACTTATTAATTAACTCATTATTTAAGCCATCAGTGCCAACTGAAATAGTGTTTTTTAAATAAAGACTGTATTAATTTTAAAACATCCTCATCTGAAACAGGAGCCATATAAAATGTTTTATTATTAGATGTAATATTTTTATTTAAAAACTAAGCTAAGCTATCTCTAGATAGTGAGCTTTTTTACTTTTTAAGCATACCATATTTTGTCCTATTATTATATTATTGTATATTAAATTTTCCTACTTCAATAATAGTATCTATATGTTGGCTATGAACTCGCCATATTAATTTATTTTCTTTGTTACCTTACAGTACAAAATACAAATCCGACACTTTGGGCAGCTACGAACAGCGGTACCGTGTACGCCTTCACAATAACAGTCCCGTCTTCCTCGAAACGAGAAACCGACGACGTCACCTGCCAGCTAGCCAAAGAGATCCAATTGAAACACAGGGCGCCGGTGATAGGCATCGCGGTATTGGACGGATCCAGCAAGCCGCTTCCGGAACCTCTAGAGGTGGAAAAGGGCGTGTCGCCCTTACCGGATACCACGCAGGCGCACAGAGTCGTGATCGCGTCCGAGGAACAGTTTAAGATTTTCACCCTGCCCAATTTGAAGCCTTATTGTAAATACAAGTTGACCGCACATGAAGGTACGTACAACCATCTCTAGCTTGGCTTAAATTGTTTTGTTTTACGGTCTCTTTTTAGGTGCGAGAGTAAGGAGGATGGCCTTCGCCAACTTTTCGTGTCAATTGGACGAGGTGAAACATTCCGAGGTAGATTTACTTTGTTTGACAAACATGGGTGACTGTTTAGTTCTCAGCATTCCAGACCTTAAGAGGCAGCTAAATGCGGCGGCTATCAAACGAGAAGATATAAAGTAAGTCTAGGCTCTAAAGGAAAATTAAATATATTTAGTGGTTTATAGTGAAGAATGAGGTCTTTCAGCTTAACAAAACCATCATTTCCTCCCTACTGAAGAAGGGCAAATTGGACCAAAATAATTTTTTTTAATGAACAAGTATAGAACAGTATTTTTATTTAATTCTAATTAACCCTTCTTTTCGACTAGGCCATGTACAAGGATGTTGCGATACCAGTAAAGTATCGATACTGATATCGAAAGGGTATCGGAGTGAAGGTGTCGATACCGATATTGGAAGAGTGTAAAACAATCAAAAAAAAAAAGTCATAGGGTAAGCCGACATGCTATACCATAAAGTGATCCTACAATACACCTTTTGAATGTATTGTAATATCAAAACTAGTAAAATATTGAAACGGAAGTAGTAGTATCGAAACAAAAGTAGTATTGATATAGGTAAAGTATCGAAAGCAAAGTATCAGGTACTAAATTACCCGGTATCGAAAGAAAAGTATCGATACCAGTATCATATCAGTAGTATCGCAAAATGTATTGATCATGGTAAAACAGCAGTGAATAATCGACTGCTTTAACTAGTATAATTACAAGATTGATTTGGTGTATCCAATAATTAGCGTTTCTGGTATGCCCAACAAATGATGATATAATCTTAGTTTCTTATATCATTATTTGAACTCTGGAAATTCAAAAATTTATTGAGTCTAACAAGATACAGAGAAAAATTAGATTTTTTAGTATTTACTTTCTTTCACTTTTGAAACATATTAAACTTTTCTTTTCGCAAATTTCTCACTTATCGACAAAACGATTATGGAACAAATTTTATTATTCGTGATCCATTTGTAAATGTGTTTTTAACAAATTCTCTGATTAATATAAGGGTAAAGAAAAGTCCTTTATCTCTTTCAACAATTTCCTACTTTATCATCTGGCACACCACTAGGAAAACCAAACAAGTAAAATAATTATTCAGGATTGTTGTTTATCATTGATTATTATAAACTTATTTCTATTTTACAGTGGTATATCTTCGCTTGTGTTCACCAAGGACGCCCAAGCATTGTACCTCCATTCCTCGTCGGAACTTCAAAGGTTGTCGCTGGCGACCAGCAGCATAACCATGGCCAGATGCTACCTTCCATTGCCGGCGGGATCCAGAGAGGACGCCACTTCTGAAACCGGTTCAACGACTAGGGAAAACGAGGTGCTAGAAACATCCGCGGAAGTCCCTTTAGTTAATGGGAATGCCGAAAGTAAAGAGGGGAGTGTGGCAGATAAGGTAAGTGTGAAAAAAATCAATTGTCTTTTATTTATGATAGCTATAATGTTTTGGTGTTTTGTTTTTCGGGTTTAGTTAAAATAAGGTGAAATAAATAAATACAGTCTTGTCTGAGCTTTTATTAGCTAGATTAGTTGGAGAGCTGGAGCCTAAAACTGCTTTGATCTTTTATGTGGACAAACTTGATTGAAATTCATTCTATTCCTAAACGGGATAACATATTCGACATCGTGACACTTTTAGTGGTTGGTGCAGGAATTAGGTAAGAATGGTAAACATTGCCATTTTCTTATTAAACAAATTCCATTGATGTGGCGAGTGAAAATGTTTAGGATGGAAGATTATTCGCTCCGTGCGTGACAGCAGCGCCAATTCATTTATGTACTAAAGGACTATTTGTGTATAATGACAATACAATTTTTAATAGAATTTTTAAAAAGTTTTATATTTTAACGACTTTTATATTCTTACTTTCTTTATTATTCAGATTAACTTGCATTCTTTTTTAACATCATACAACCTTTTTAACCTTCTCAAAAAAGACCTTGCAACCTTTTGGACATGACATTTTTTTAGAGCACTAGTTTTATGACAACTGACGTGATGGTCTCTTTCCAATTAGGCAACTAAAACTAATCTTAACATAAACATAAAAGGTATGGGTGATTGTCGGATAACTGTGATTTTTTATGTCCAGTATTTTATTCATCGTTTAGCATAAGTTTTCCTCATCAAAAAGTTATTAATATAAATTTAGAGGTATTTTACAACCGATATTATAAATTAGATCATAAACCTTCGCAATTTTTTTTAAGCTGCATATAAATATACTCGAAATATCAGTACCGTGGCATGTTCGATTCTCATTTTTGAAATTAAATATATAAATTTCTATCAAAATTCATTTTTTAATATAAAATGTACCTCATATAACTACAATCTATTGCATAATGCAGTGAATTTTATTGCAATTTTATACCAATATTTCGATTGGTAAAAAAAAATAATCAGTACCGTGGAAATAATGTCAGTACCGTGGCATTAAAATTTTGAAATTTTCTCACAGTTTTCGTTGTGTTGTAGCTGTAATAGAACCACTTTACAGGCTTATTTCTGTGCATAAATAGAAAACAAAAATGCGTAAAACATACGCTTTAAAACATTTTGTATTCTTTATTTTTATGGCTAATTTAATCTTCTGTTGAATTAATAATACTTTGTCAGTATCGCTGGGCCCATAACCTTTTATATGTATTACTTACTTTCTTTATTATTCAGATTAACTTGGATTCTTTTTTAACATCATACAACCTTTTTAACCTAGACCCTCTTGTTACCTTTTGGACATGACATGTGTCATTTTTTATAACACTTGTTTTATGACAACTGACATGATGGCCTCTTTCCAATTAGGCAACTAAAACTAATCTTAACATAAACATAAAAAGTATTTAGCGTTTAGTGAGCAAATCTAACAAAAAGTATATATGTTAGTTTTAATAAAAGTATATGAATTTGGAAAACAAGTAAAACTTTAATTTATTATTATTATTATTATTATTATTATTATTATTATATACTTTTATCTCTTAAGCTAAAAAAATAATTAGTATAATTAATAAAAATCCATAATAAAATATAGGCAGGCAACAGTATTTATGGAAAAATGTATGAGAAGTTGCCTAAGTTTAATAAGTTGACTTTGGAGAATTAACCTATTCTGTCAAAATAAAAAAACTACCATTAAATAATAGCGTGAAGTTAAAATGCATAAACAGAAGTATTGTTATTTATATTTTCATTTTTGTTCGAAAGAAAACATAGAATGAATGATTAAAACTGGTTTTCTATCAGTAAGTCACAAAATTTCATTCCAGCCACATACAATAACCAAAGGCAGAAATCTAGTTCTTGCTAAACATTTTAGATTAAAGGGATGTTGAAAAACATCGTAAAATGATAATTTATTGTTTATTTAAAACCTTTCAAGTTTCTGATGTCTACTATTTTCAGTATTACTGTTATTATTACAAAAATAAAGGTAATTTTTCTTGTTGTTGTACACCTATCCATTTATTTCTTTGATTTAATTTTCACTTTGCTACTGAATTTTTTTATAATTTACACTGTTTTTTTTTGCTAGTATTTTCACAATTTTCAACACAGCAACTCTGGTTGCTTTTTGTATTGTTTTTACCTACTTCCCCTATCATGACTTCCCACTGATCGAATAAGCTACTAAGTTAATATTAGTAAGTTATATTTATATAAAACACCATTTGAAAAATTATTGTTTAAAATAACAGAGTTCATCTGTCATTTTTATCAGAAAATCATATTAAAGTAGGTATTATTGACATTACACAGCAATAGTCTTATGAAAACTTAATCCATGTGATTACTATTGTTTTTAATTTAATTTAGCTCACTTTAGTCATGCTTTTTCTACAAAACAAATAAAATATACTGATTTGGAGACACCGCCAAAATATACAGATTTGCAAACATTTTGACAGCTCTTTAGCAACTATGACAAGACTTCTAAGGGAGGGAGAGGAGGTATAATTTTTTTAATGCCATTTCATCATTATATCCATATTATTCAACTTCATTGATTATAATTATTTCACTGCTATTTAATTTAATTCCAGTCAGATGACATAAGAACAAACGGAGACGAAACTCTCCACAACGTAACGGTGTCCAGCAGCGTAGGAGACATAACCATAGATAGCGTCAAGGATCATCTCGGTTCAGGTGAGGATCTCACGAGAAAGCTTACCAATATGACAGTCACGAAAACCGTGACGACCGTTTTGACCAGTAATACGACGCAAGACGGCGTCACCACGTCGAATACTACGACCACCACGTCGACAGGTCAAGAGGCTAGTGAGTGTTGCTTTTTTTGTTGTTTTCGTTTTATCATGTTTTTTTGTTGGTCATTTTTTGCTAGTTCGGTATATGTTTTCTATTTTTCAAGATCGAGAAACAGTCTTAAGTTAATCATTTTGTGAAATAAATAATTTATTTAGTCACAAACTAATTAATTAGGTACAAAGTGTATCAATATAAATATATCTAAGTTAAAATACATATCGTCGCCCTTATCACGAAGTGACCTAACCAACAAAAATTAAAAAAAAAAACCTTTTTTTGTGCAGATTAGTCTTGACCTTCTTTATCATCTCACGAAGTGGCACATCTACAACCTCAATAGTGCATGCAATACAGCATATTATTTCTGTGCCCTATCTGCAATAAGGCGTAACGATATGAGAATTACGTATTTTCGTTTTATTGCTGTAAAATATACTATTTGTCACTTATGCCACTTCGTGATGAGGGCGACGATATGGAAAAACTTACATTATGGCCTATAACGATTTTAAAAATTAACTATTAAAATAATTTCACAATTTACACTTAAAATTTATTAAAATAGTAACAATGTTAATAAATAATTTAAATAAGACTGTTCCTTTAGTCTTTATCATCACAAATTCATCACAATTTATTTTAAATTTCATTTGAAATTATATGAATGGACCGTGATAGTTGTGAAACAAAATAACTACACAAAATACGTTACCATGGCAACGATTTCAATAATAAGATTGACAAGATTCATTATCCTTTGCAAAATGTCCAAGCAAGACTAGGGAATTTACAATCGAAGCCTTTTCTAATAGCTAAATAGAACAAAAATATGGGAGGAGTTGATGGAAACGACCAAATTCTAGCCTAATATCTGAGTAATCATAAAACTTTACGGTGGTCCAAAAAACTTAGCATTTATATTTTACAAATCTTTCTGTTTAACATCCATACACTTTGCAATGATAATAGCCAAAATAAAATGTCCTTGTCTGATTTCCGTTTGAAAATAATGAAAAATCTACAAATACCACAGAGACCTCCTAAACCCCATTTTGTGATAATATGCCTAAATCGTTTTCTCAATATGAAAAAAATTATCAGAATAAACTGAAACATCGAAGGTGTAAAAATTATTTTTAAATTCACCAGTTGCGTACCATGTTTCCAGGAATATCATCAGCATAAGAATATATTTTAAAATGTTTATAGTTTCAACAGAATAACTGTAACATATCAAGAGTAGTGATCTAGATTATTTTCTTTTATATAATTTCTCTGTAATTATTTAGGATCCTGCATTAATAACACGGACCCTGTATTAAGATGAAACGAAAATAAGAAAATGAAAATTCTCAAATATTGAGGCTATATCTCAGACTACAGCAAACCATTGAAAAATATAAAAGTCAGTAGTCATTTTTTGTTTATTTAAACTATATGTTACCTTTGTTTGCAAGAAATTCAGCCAATTAATTATATTAATTTCGAGCAAGTCCACTACACTTTTCCATATTTGAAAAGTTGATTTAGACATGTTCTTTGGAAAAGTCTGTGACATTCTAGAGTGACTCTTCATTAAATAAAATAAAATAAATTCAAAGAAAACAAAACCTATAAAAACATTTAAAGTTTAAATTACTCTAACAGAATTGCCAGCTCCGTTGTCATGGTTACTTTGCTTTGTTTCGGAAAAAAAAAAAAAAAAAAAAAAAATGACAACACACTATCACTGTATAATTTGTATAGAACTTAGCTGATATTTGACATTAACGAAATACAATGATGTATTGAATTGACATCTTTGTCAGTACCATATTTTTATACAAAATTGTGATGATTGTCTGTTTTCTCATGGCTTTAAATCTTGTTTTTTGTTGCTTTGTAGTTATAGAAAGTCAGGAGGATGGAACACCGGCAAATTTAGAGGTTAGATATTTCTTCAAAACACATCACTATGAGTGAACTACTAATGACTAGTAATATCGTATTATTTAATTATTACTAATATTTATGGTTTGTGGTATTATAATGGTGATTGGGTAATATAATGTAAATGGTATGTCCAAAATACTGCATGTAGTTAATAAAAAAAATAATTAGTAAAAATATAACTACATACAATTTTATTTTTTTGTACTTAATGGTTGAATCCGCTTTTAGAAATTACTGAGAATATTCTTATTATTGATTATTAAGTGTAGTTTCAGTGGACAACATTACACAAAATTCATTCTTTCACGTTATAATTCAAATCATTTTTAAAAATTTATGTTCTCGGGTACTGTAGGTTTAAAAAATGTTGGAATTATGGGTAATTATTAATTTTTGCTGGAACCTGTGTTGAAAAAATGGCGCGATAAAAGGTATGTTAGTAGATAGGAAGATAATTAACTCCCCTTTAATCTTTTTCCCCCATATCTGGGGAAATTTGTAGACTAGATCTGGCAACACTGCATAACACAAACTTGGCTATTGATCGATTTGCCGTTTTTCTGTCAAATTTCTGCGTATCAGTCGTACTCACCATTGAATCAAGCGGTGCGGTTTTGCCAGATCTAATCTACAATTTTTATCAAATTGGGAAAAATCGATAAAAGTGTAGTCTCACATCTGGAAAAATTTATGAAGTAGATCTGGCGCGTGATTCAATACTAAGTACTGATAATTACCCAGAAACTTTACAAATAACGGCAACACCTCTTTTATAGCAATCAATGGACTCCTTATTTAAAATCATTCACCCTTCTATACTCTATTCAACTTAAACGCAAGTAACGCATGATACGCACACGCCCGACTGCTATTGGTCAGCCCAGCGATACGGTTTCGAATGTTTCCGTACCCTCTAGCTCAATGTGCTATGGTCAAGGGGCTACTGAAATTAAGCGTTACTTGCGTTTAAGTTGAATAGAGTTCACCCTTCATCCTGTTATCTGACGAAGGGATCTGTTGATATGTAGATAAGCGATGTTGCAATTTTTTGTAAAATTTCTGTGTTGTACTTACCATTGAATCATACAAGTTTCCTCAGATCAGGGGAAAATCGATAAAAGTGGAGAAATTTGTAGAATAGACCTGGAAACACTGCACTGCATAATTCAATAGTAAGTACGCCTGATAATTACCCAAAAAAACGCTAATATACCGTATCTCCAGCAATCGTACTTACCACTGATTCTTGCAGCTCGGTGCTGCCAGATCTATTCTACAAATTTTCTCAAATCTGGAGTTTGTATAGTAGATCTGGAAACACCGAACTGCATAATTTAATAGTAAGTATGCATGATAATTACATATAAACTTGACAAAAAACGGCAACACCGCTTCTCCAGTGATCGATAAATCTCTTATTTAAAAGTATTGATGTTTCATGCCTTCTAAATTGTATGAACTTTTATCCACTTTTCTGTCTAAAGGATAAACGGTGTCGCCGTTTTCGTCAAATTTCTGGGTATCAGTCGTACTTACCATTCAATCATGCGGAGCGGTATTGCCAGATCTAAACTACAAATTTCCTCAGACCTAAGGAAAAATTGATAAAAGTGGAGTAAAGTGTCTTACTATCTACTTATGTTTCTAAAGTAAATAAGATCGTCAGCCAAAAAGAATAAAACAAAATCTGTATCATAAAAATTAAACGATTTCATGTTTTCATTCTTTTCTAAATGAAATGACAATTTGGATTTCCTTCAGAGTATGATGTATCATTATAGATACTAAAAATTAAGAAATCTACGATTTGTGAATCTTACAAACTAAAATAAAAGCGTTTACATCTTTTTTGCCTCGGTGTTGTGGACAAAACTAACATTGTAATAATGACACCAATGCAGATAACTAAAAATCTGTATTAAGCTTATGTCGATCTTTTTCAATTTATTAATGAAAGGTTAATTTTTTTCAGATTAGAGCAATCACAGTGAGTGACTTATTACTTCGAGCCCCTCTGGCATTGGCTGAAGACGATTCTTAATGTCAAAAGAGAGTCAAAAGAAAAAACGGTCAATAATACGCCATATCAACATGATCAGTATTTCCTTTCTACATATTTTTTTTATAACGTATTAATTTACGAATTTATAGTTTTTAGTTACAATGTTTTTATTATTTTATTAATTATATAACTCGTATATTTATATTTCTATTTCCAAAAACGAAAAAAAAAAAAAAAACAAGTATTGTGTCGTGTACTTAGATTAGTTTTTAAGCAAACAAAAGTCGGGACCATTATTCTTTTCGAAACGAATGTTGACAAGAAATACTGGTCAAGGTTTGAAATCTAGAAAATAGATTTTAATAAAAATTTTATACTTATATTAACGTTTTGTATTAATAAATTAATGATCAGGGTTATCACAATGTCGAACAAATTTTTTTACAGAGTAGCTTGGATGGAGTTGGTTTCCAGTATTTTGAGACATGATATAACACGTTTTTTATCGTACTATATTTTAATAAATATACATTTAATAGAGCAATTTTTTTAATTTTTATGTATACAAATACATTTACTTTTGCAAATTTTTTATTTCTTATTCTATTTTATTGATTATAATGTTGACTTCTTTAAATACGTTACTATACTTTAATTATACAGGGTAAATTATAGTTCAAAACACCCTGAGGAGTAAGCAAATATTTAATATCAACTTAAACTAGCAAACAAATAAAAATGCCGTAAGGCATCAACCATTTTTTTGTAAGTGTAGTAAAAGAACAACTTTGTTTTTAGAAAAATCGATTATTTTCGATTTTGTTTTCAAAGATAATTATTGGATTTTGATTAATCGAATAATTGAAATAATCTACTGACCAATTAATCAAATAATCGATTTGAAAGGAAATTAAAAAAAAATTAGATTTTTTCAATCTAATAAAAAATGTGTTGTGGGCAACAAATTTCTTTGAAAATTATGCTAAAAAATAAGTTGTTTTTTTTTTGTAATTTATAAACGAAACATTTAACTTGCTTTTAAAATAAAAAAAATATAATGTAAAATGTTGAAACAATATATTTTAATTAGCTTTTTTATTCTTTGTTGTTAGAACCAATAAAAGAAAGCGATTTTTGTGACACTGTTCCTTTTTTGTAATACACATGATGTCTTAAACAAAATGTTCACAGTTCGCTTGGTTTTAGAAGTACAAGGGGATTTGATTTTTTTTTACACTCGAGGGACCCTCTGGAAAATAATCCATTATCGATTATTTGAAAATAATTGATTATTTAATTTGATAATCGTCTAATCTTAGTCTCTACAGCAACAACGCCTATAATAAGATATTAACGAATTTTAATTACTAAGAAGTCTCAAAATACTGTGAATCAATTCGAAAGGCCAATTTTTGCGTTGCTATAAAGTTATATATTAAATCTTTGGCCACAGTTAAGTAATAATTGTTATTTAAAAGAGTTGAAACGTCTGAATGATTTTATGTTTATAATTTGTTATTTACTTTATGCATAATTTTAAGCGACTGTGGTGAAAGATGAAGCAGCTTTCTTTTTTCAAAACAAAAAAAAATGGTGGAGGTTTTTGAGTGACTGTGAGCATGAAGTTCTTTTTTGAAACTTTAATATACAGAATGCCATATTTTCATGTAAATTAATTTTAAGACAATGAAAACACTTTTTAACTATTTTTTATATTTACGTCTTTTATAGTGGTCATTTTTATTGTTCTAAAAATACGAATCGTCTGATTATAGACATTATAAATATTGCGCCGCTGTATATTGGAGAGTCATATTTTTCTATTAACAAAAATAAATGAACTTATGGCCTTAAAATTTTATTAGTGTTTTGTATTATTCTTATTGTATTCACGTTTTATTAAAATTTTATTGATGGTCACGTGACAGAACATCACTACAGTGAATAAATTTTTTTATTACAAATAATTTGTTTTATTTTGTTTATTTATGCATTCCAGTAACCAGTATTATTTTTTAGAAGAATGTTTATGTATTGGGGTCCCCTGAATTTGTTTTGACCATTTTTGCTATATCTGTCTAGATAACTCAATCAAAAAAAAAAAATATAAAGAGGAATTTACTGAATTGACACTTTCCCGATTTGGGATAAGTGTGAATAATATAAACAATTATTGTATAAAACCTAATTAAAAATAAGCAATGTAAAACAACGTTATGAATAAGGTGCCTAAAATTCTAAGTATACGGAATATTTAACACCTTCAAATTCCTTAAGTTTTTTAGAAATGGCATGTGAAAGTCAACTATCAAAATCGCTCATTTGTCTCGGTCTGCTCTATATCTTTGTTATTTATGACAGGAGAAGAAAACTCGTCTTTAATGTCATTCTCTATAATTTTTGTCTTATCGATGATTTCTCTAAAATGGATCATATTACAGAAAATTCGAATTTTCTCTATTTCGTCCTATTGAAGATATAAAAAATTCATTCGTATAAAATTTATCCAGAATTTTTTTATATTTAATTCAAATTCTAAACACGTTTTGAATGGATGGTACTCAATATATTTGATAACTTCATTGGAAAATCATGTATTGGACATATCGGATATTTTTTTACCCTTCCTTTATGATAAAAAAATCTGATATGTCCAACACATGACTTTCCTATCTTGTTATTATAGGCTTTTTCCGGTTATTTTGTACAACCGATTGCATCACCTCTATAAATGTTTAGAGGCTAAACTAAATATATACATTTTCCTGATACATCTAACTCGAAACATTTTTCTATAGATATTCATTGAAAACGAAAATACTGAAAAATTTAAATTTAGCACTTTTCCCACAATTTTTCCATTACGGTCCATTTTAGAAAAATCATGTGTAAACAAAATCGCAAATCGATATCGCAAACAACTTTTAGTTCAACAATTTTCATAAAAACCAGAATTTTGCACATTTTGTCAAATTTCTCGAATATGGACCATTTCAGGAAATTTTGACATAAAGCAAAAATTATAGATAATAATATTAGAAGTAACTTTTATTTGACCAATTTTCTTCTCCAAACATAAATAACGTATATTCCATAAAATATAAAAACGGCCTCCCCATAAAGTACTCCGCCAGATGTTCCGACTTTGTCCAAAATCTAATCATTTCACGTCAGGCCCAAATAAAACTTAAGTTTAAAATTTAATGTTTTTTTCTTTGTCCGTTTTTGAGTTCTTCAAAATTTACATTTTCTCAAATATCTCGAATACGGTCCATTTTAGAGAAATTATGTATAGGATAAAAATTGTAGAGAATTATATTACAAACAACTTTTATTTGAACAATTTTTATAAAATTTATTTTTTTTTTTGTAAATTTTGTCAAATTTCTCGAATACGGACCATTTTAGGAAAATTTTGTATAGAACAAAAATTATAGATAATAATATTAGAAGTAACTTTTATTTAAAGAATTTTCTTCTCCAAACGTAAATAACATATATTCCATAAAATATAAAAATGAATACCCATAAAGTACCCCCCCCCCCCAGATGTTCCGACTCTGCCCAAAATCAGTTCACTGGAGGCCGGAATTTAGCTTGAGTTTAAAATTTGGTGATTTTCTTTGTATCCGTTCATGAATTATCGAGGATACAGACACATTCACGGACATCATCGCGAAAATAGTCAAAACGGATTCAGGGGATCCCAAAACGTAAAAAAACCGTCGAAAACTTCCTGAGAAGCCAAATATTTACCTAATAATTATTAATGTTCGTTATATTCCAATTTCCCAAAAACATTTACACATATAAAGAATATTTGAAGTAATTCTTCAAGTTTGTGATGTCACATAAAATTTAACCCACAAATTCTACTAATAAATTATATTTATTAAAAAGAGTAAATCATTTCAATTATACAGATACAAAATTTGCAACGCAGGCCTATTTTTCAAAATGAAATGGACAAGGTGTAATAGGACCATGCGTGAAAGAAATACTGCTAAGCAGTCCATTGCCTATTCTGTGGCCTAGTGCACGCAGACGCTGTTCGTTCATATGCGCACGTGCACCCCTAGAAAAATGTAAAGTTTTCAACCAATAAAACAAAAGAATTGACTGTGATTGCTATCGCCCCTCCCCTATCCCCCTTAAAATTTGTAAAAGC
Organism: Psylliodes chrysocephalus; assembly: GCA_927349885.1. NCBI lineage: Eukaryota > Metazoa > Arthropoda > Insecta > Coleoptera > Chrysomelidae > Psylliodes > Psylliodes chrysocephalus. Next base: position 580,392 of record OV651822.1, on the reverse strand, counting down.
AAGTAAAAAGAAGTACCCATACATAAAATAATGTATAGCGAATTCAAGATTGATTATTGTATATATCTACTTTTGCAATAAATATATTTTAGTGTGTTCAACTGTATTTTATTTCATATCCTTCCCATTCCTAAAAATTTCATATAATTTAAATTCATTGATGCAACAAGATAAAAATTTGGTTTAAAATAAAATATACATGAGTATATTATAGGTTCCTATTTAAAATAATGGAGGACTTCATCGTCACAGCGATGATTATCCAATATAATAGTATAACTAAATTTAAAATTTGACGTATCTCGGCGTTTTTGCCTTAACGTTGCCTAAATCTCACACTGTATAAAACAAACTACGCCACTGGAAAATATGCATATCTAACTTCATATTACTTGATTCATATTCGTACCTATCTTCACTCAATCGATTTGTATCTATGTAACTGTTATATTGGTATTAGAGATGGGTGAACCAAAAAATACCATACCGGAATTAGAACAAAAAATCTCATACAGAAGATAATGATAATAAATCTGAGTATATAATATTGTTTAATTCTTTGCTATTATTTCTAGCGGTGCGCAAATTATGATAAATATTTAATTATAAAAAAAATAGAATTACAGTATAGACCGCTTTGAAGAGATATAGGTAGGTATTTATTTTCTCATTTTTTTATATTCAAGTACCTAGGCAATACTGCTTACATTAAAACTATAATATTAATTAATTGTGTCAATAAAAGATTGAATGAGACAGCAACCCAAGGTTTAACACGTGGTTCCGTCATATCGATATTCTAATAATACAAAAAAAGTGTGGTGTGTTTGATTTCTATTATTTATTATTAATAAGTATACTCTGCTCACAAAAAATATAATTAGATGCTTGTAGAGGGACAATTGTTTTTAATGATTATTAAATAATTTCTATTTACATAAGATAGAACAATTATAAAATTAAAATACATTTTGTAATTTTTATTTATACCAATATTCAATTTTACAAATTTAAAATTGCGAGGTTTTTTAGAACGGAACGTTCCCATTGGCTACTTCAGGTTGTAGTTCGATATTTTACCTGAAGAGTGACTTCTTCGAAGTAATCAAAGACGATCGTTGATAAATGTGAGCGTTCAAGGTGTGATAACAGAGAGAGATAGTGTTATGGTGGATAGCGTATAATCGTTACAGTTCGTTTGAAAACTAGACACATCTATTTCTCAGTTTTCTGGAGTGTGTCATCCTGAGTACTATGAAAGGAAAAATCGTAAGGTTCGATGTAATTGTTGTAAAATAATGACATATCTGTGATATATTCTGTTAAAAAAAGTCCTCGAACTGTTCATACATTTAAAGTTGTAGTGTTTGTGAAAAGTGCAAATAAGCCAGCTAGATTATGTCAAATTTCCTATGATAGTTGGCTAATATAACATGGCCGCCTAAAGACGACTACATTTCATGTCTTTTGTTGTGTAAAATTGTATTTTTTTAAGAAGAAATGGAGTTAAGAGTGGGCAACAAATATAGACTGGGTCGAAAAATAGGATCGGGTTCCTTTGGAGACATTTATTTAGGTAACTGTTGACGTTTTCTATGACATTTTTTATTGTAAACAATAGGTGCCCAGGTGAAGACTTAAAAATCAAATATCGTTATGTCTTGTTCCAGGAACTAATATTTCAACAGGAGAAGAAGTAGCAATCAAACTAGAATGTATAAAAACGAGACATCCACAGCTTCACATAGAATCCAAATTTTACAAAATGATGCAGGGCGGTGGTAAGTTTTTATTTAATGCTTATGATTAAGTAGCTGAAAACAAACTTCAAACTATACATTTCTATAAAATAATAAACGCAATGTCCCTTTTTAAATAATAACCATGTAAAAATTAGTTCATTTGTCATAATATTTCGCAAAAGTCCTCTAAAATAATCTTCAAGGTAATTTTATCAATTAATTTTTTAGTTATTTATAAAAACAGCTGGTTTTATTATTTATGTAAAAAATAGAGGTCAATTATTGTCTATTGGCATAATACTTATAAACAACCCTCCCATATTTATTTTAAAATTGATTTTATTTGCTATTGTGTTAATTTATTCCTAATAAATTTGGAATTGTCTTATTATAACAAAAACATTGCAGATAAACGAATTAATAGAATATGAAGTGTTTTAACTCATCACCATGGTGTATTAGGGCTCCACCTAGTTCATGAAATGTCCAGAATAATATACACCTTTCACTATCAATGTAATGTACAGAGCAGAGGATGTTATTTGTTTATACAATGTCACAGGTAAACCTACCTCTACTAGGGTTTAATTTTAAGGGTATGTTTACTTACAGGGATGTGTTTTATTTGTTTATGCCAGAACTATGTGACAACTTGCTAGTTTTAAAGAATTGAGTCTTAAGAAAAACAGTAATACACTGGTAAATTTAAACAATGGTAAAATAAACATGACTAATCACAGAAGCTCTAAATATAGAGCTTGTTTGTGATGTATTTGTGGCTTAGAATAGAACCTTACTTAAATTAATTAAATAAAAGAAAATATCGTGGAAAATATATGAAGTAAAGAATTGTATCTCCAGTTTTGAATTGACTGGAGTGCATTTACTAAAATACCTAAATCTTATATTTTTTTAGTGGTAGTACTAGTTTTTGATGTAAGTACGTTTAGAAAAAATCTTGTTCAAAAAGGTCAAAAAGTTCTATTTCTAACTTTGTCCAAATCTGTAAGAGATTTGGAGATAAGATTTTTTACCTCAAATGTACAGATACCTATACAAATGAATATTTCTTTAATCATTTTGTTTGGTATTTTTATTATCTTAATGGAATGTTGAATTGTGTTGGTTATTTTTAGTTGTAAAACAATTTACTTTTAATAGTGGTGTTAAGTGGCGCTGGGAAATAGTGACAAAGCCTACACAGAAAACTAGGCTAATAACCTTAGTAGTTGATGCAGAAGACACTGAATTGAAAAAAAAAAAACAGTATACCACCTGTAGAATTAAGATTGATTCAGTTTGTAGATATTAAGTCTCTGAGAGTTAATTGACAAAAAGTACCTACTTATACCTTCATAAAGTTTCACATTTGTGTTTATCTATCTATTTGTTTTAGTATCCTTCTCTTTTATATCCTACTTTATTTGATTTTTTGACTAGTACATCTTTGCTTATTCTGTCCACATTTTATTTATTGTTGGGTTTTACTACACATACTTAATGACTGTCTTTATTTATTATTATTATATTTATTTATTTCACCTTATAAGAAAATTGTACAAAAAAATTATACAATGTTTATCGTGAAACATGTTATGGTAATTATATATCTAAAAAAAATTTAGAAAAAAAAAACATACCTAACAAAAACATGAATTATTATATACCTAAAATATTCTTTTATGGAATAGCAGTTTTTTTCTAATAAAAGTTTTTTTACATTAGACTTAAAAGTGAAGATATTACTGTTGTTCTTTATGCCCTCTGGAAGGATATTATAAAATTTGCAACCCATATACATATATTCTTTTCAAAAAGTGCCGTACGGTGTCTAGGTATCAGTAATTGGCTTTTGTTTCTTGTGTTATACTCGCTGGCAACATATATTGATCTGTTCTTATGAATGAAAGTACATGTTTCTAATATACAGGGTGTTTCAAAAAGGTAGATTTGAAGGCCCAATATTCTAAAAAGAAAAAAAATTAAAGTGACAATTTTAAAAAAGTGGGGGGGTTGGGTACCTTTTAACCCCATATTTTTCTGTCATAAAGAAACTTGCTTTATCGATCTTAAAATCAAAAAGAACTATGAATTTTTATTTTTTTTTTTATAGCAAAATGAACTTTGTATCTTTCTTAGTTAACAAGCTATTTACAATTTTTTAACTGAATTTCTAGAGCAATTCGTCCGTCCTGGACTTAATATATCAACAAAACTAAGAGTAGATCAGAAGTTATTGTACAAAAAACACATATAAAAATCAGTGGTATGCCTAGAGATGTGCTTGAGCAAAAAATACCTCTTATTTATATTTTTGTATTCAAGAAGCAAGAAGACATGTTAAACATTTACTAAATTAAATAGTTTATAAAATATGTATAATAATTATTGTCAAGAGTTTATTTTTAATTGTTAATTTTTTGTTAATTGTTTAAATAAAAAAATGAAATTAATATTAAATTTATTTGCCAAGTCAGAATCACTTATCTGGTTACCCTGATCATATAAGGTGGTTATTTGATTTGTTGTTCCCTTTTTGCAATTGCCCAATCACTTCCCAGGTAGCTTTAGTCTTATTTTCAGAGCCTAAAATGAGATTATTATAGTATTGCTTAGAACCTAACCTAACCTAAGCTTATAAGTATTATTTAACATTTTATTAATTTCAACATATCGTCGATCGTGCTTAGCAAGAGTATTATATAATGACACATTATTTTTTAGTTTCGGGTCTTTGTGTAACTAACTTTTTTGGAAAGGCAGTTTCAAATTGGGATAAAACAATTTCCGCAAATTGGGACATGTCTGATCCAAAACACTAGTCCAATTTTCAGCCCCTAATAGATTATGAAAATGTTATTTTCAGAATATGAACGAGACATATTTAACAGCTGGTTTTTTGTTAATTTTCTTATTAACTTTCTCCTTGTTTTTTCCAGTTAGATCATTTTCATTACAATTAACTTGGATTATTTGTTTATAACCATTTTAGTTTTATTTATTTATATTTTAAAATGGAATTCACTTACCTCTTTCTAGGCAAATGTTTCTAAATTTAAATTATATTTGTGATTACTTACTTAAACCAAGATTAAATAAAAACAATAGCAATACATATGTATTATCATATTTAAAAGCAAATTCTTTCTTAAATTTCTGCATTTATTAAATTATTTTGATTCCTTAATACATTCTCTAATCTGTGCAAATTCAAATTATGCTGTTATACCTACCAAAACTATCTATAAAACGTTCTTTTTACAATTATCACAGGACTGGTTTAAGAGTTATTTAGGAAAAACTGAATTCTTGTATTTTCGTTTATATTTTTGTACTGAAAAATGTTAAGTACAAATACATTTTTTATATTTTTTGGCAGGTACCTAAAAACTTGATTTGGTATCTTATTTTGATCCATTAATGTGATACCAATCGAAAATTGTATGTATTCTTAATATTAAGGTGTCATCAATGTCTTATTTTTTTGGTTTATTTATTTATTTATTTATTTATTTATTTATTTATTTACAGGTCAGAGTCCATTAAAACATAATACAATTATAAAGAATACGTATCAGTCATTAAATAGTAATAAAATCCTAAATAATAAAATAATTTGATATTGATAAACAATTAATTAAAAAATTTAAATCTAACATCCAAACCTCACATATATGTAAATGGTTACAGAATTATGATGTCCAAATTTGCAAACTATAATAATAGAGATTAGAGGGCGTGGCAGGGATTTTTATTTAATTTAATAAATTAACAATGGTGTTCCTAAAGTGGTGCTGGGAAACAGTAACAAAGCCTACACAGAACACAAGGCTAATAACCTTAGCAGTTCATGCCGGTGACACCAGATTAAAAAAAAAGAGATGATAAAACCTTACCTTACCTTTTATCACTTTCATTGGTATATCTTGCAGAAGATTTATTTATTATGTCATGTGGTAACTATATAGATAGTCACCACTAGTAATTGTTCTTCAAGTAGAACAGTATTCAGTTTTTACTTGCATTGAAACCTACTTTTTAAAATAAAATAAAAAGTGATAGAAAATTGTATTATAGATTGTCCCTTCCCTGTTTTTAATATCTATTTATAGGTCAACGTACACTTGCTTTTGTTTTATGTTTTTAATGATAGTAATTTGTAGGAACATTAAGTTGATATGTTAACAGGTTGCATATTTTGTATTTTTTTATTGATAAAATACTGGTGAAACTTTTAACTAATGATATTGGCAGCAAAGTCATTTCCTGTACTTTATACATCTGGCAAATTGCCGACTTTACAAATGACTTTTCATCCTTCTTCAAGGCCAATAACAAATGACTGTATGTCACAACCCTTTAAATATATAAGAGCCATTGAACAGAGAAAATAAAAAAATGAATTTATTAAGATAACAATTTTTTGTATAATATATTAAGCATTGAAAGTAATTATGGGTAAATTTTCAATATACCTAATACATTTATCTTTATTTAAAATATGTCTAGAGTGATATTATCTTCTTTAGGGTTCATCATCCTGTTTTGTTTGATTTTGTTATTTGTTTGTATTAGAGTAAGAACAATTATTATAATTAATTGTTAAAACTTAATGTATAATCTATTGTTATCAGCATTTGATATAAGTGCTTAACATAAATAATGTTATTAGAATAATGGCAATTAAACACTTGTGTTCTATATATATACAGTGTGGAAACCACTTATGGAATAAAATTCTTTATGTCATTATTTTAGAAAATTGTAAAAAATGCCGAGACACGTCAACTTTTGAATTGAGTTGTGCGTTATGTAAACATAAATTTAAATGTACAGGGTGATTCACGCAAGTATGCCATAGTCGGTGTTGTTTTTTTTTTAATGAAACACCCTGTATATTTGCATATTTTTGAAATCCTCTTAATGAACCGATTCCAACAAACTGAATAATGTATGTATGCAAATATACAAGGTGTTTCATTAAAAAAAAAACAACAACACCGACTATGGCATACTTGCGTGAATCACCCTGTACATTTAAATTTATGTTTACATAATGCACAACTCAATTCAAAAGTTGACATGTCTCGGCATTTTTTATAATTTTCTAAAATAATGACAAAGAATTTTATTCCATAAGTGGTTTCCACACTGTATATATATTTAGTTATGGATATTGACGTGTACTACACAATACACTTTGTATATTGTCCCTAGTACAAATAAAAGAATTTGAATTTGAGATGTATTAAAATTTTCCTCGAAATTTTCATTTTAACTACAAATAAGCATTGAAGAATGAGGTATAAATAAAATGTCTACCTCTTGAACCTGTACTACGTTCTGCAAATTAAATTACTTCACTTCTTTCTTCTCTAGTCCTTTAGTAACCCTAAAGCAATGTCACTGATCTTTTTAACATAACTAAAAACGACCATTTACATAAAATTCTTGTTTTATTAGATCAAGTATTGTTCAAGACTTTATACAGGGTGTTAAAAAAAGTGTCACAAAATAAAACGGGGGGTAGTATGGGCCAAAATATGCAGAAAAGTCTTAATAAACATATGTCCGCAAATTAATGGTTTCAGAGATACGGAGTGTTTTGTATCATTTTTTTATTATCTTTTTTCATTCTCAAAAACTTGCTTTTCTTATCGGAGTCTACTGATGTTTTTTCATAGATACTATTTGCAGTTATTATTTTGTTGTGGGAATAATTTTATAAATTTTCGTTATGCCTGTTTACACTAATATTGAATTAGCTGACATGCATTTTATGTACGGTCGTGCAAATGGCAATGCATTGAAATGGAGGGAAGGCACTTTGAACATCTCATTTAACTCTATGTTGTTATTGATTGCTTATAAATATCATTGTTTTTTATAATAATAAAAAATTGTTATAAACACAAAATGGTCCGTATCTCCGAAACCGTTAATTTGCGGTCATATATTTATTAAGACTTTTCTGCTTATTTTGGGTCATACTATTCACCATTTCATTTTGTGACACTTTTTTTTAACACCCTGTATAGTGTATGTCAGTGCTCGAATAAAAAACGGTTCGCATCCTCAATTAGATATTCACCTCAGTTAACCTGTTGATTGTCTTTCCGATATTGATTATGGAAATTCTGAATGATTCATGATAGTTAAACGGCAAGCATGCAAGGAAACGATTTTGTGTCGAACTAAAACTTACGGAGCACGGTACAAAAACCATTCTGAACATAAATGCGGTAGTAATCGTATTGTTTTCGGTTGACTTTTGTAGTTATTTATCCATGTAGTAAAAGGGAATAAAAAAAATTCTAATCTTTTCTAGATTCGTTATATTAATAATAATTCTATCATTGATTTCTGAGGAATTGAAATAAAGTTCGTAAATCTTTAGGAGTTTATATTCCAATACCTACAAAAGAAATAATCTGTTTTCTTATCTTAATTGATGTTTTTTTAGCTTTTAGGAGGTTTATTTTTTACCAAAAAAATGTAATCTCGAATTTTATCTTTATTTAATTTAGTTGCCGGTTAAAATTCTATTTAAATCCTATGTAACTTATCATTATCAATCTTGAAAAACTTAGAATGTTACAGAAATAAATTACACTTTTTTTCTTCAAAACAATAAATAATAGAATAGAAACTAAAAGTAATAATTTCAATTAATTATCTCAATCGACTATAAACCTACAATAACCTTATAAATATTAATTTTTTTAAAATTCATTTATATAACAGCAGCCACTTGTGTAATTAGATAGACAATTTGTTAGACTAGACATTATTGATTTAAAAAAATAGGTTTTTTTTAAGTTATTATTATATAAATCATTTTGTTAGTGCACTCATCTACAAAGAGGGTAATGACCTTTAAACATTGTTATATAGAGTAATAAATCCCCTTTAAAGGGTTGGAGTTAAAACATTTTCAAAAAAGGTACGTCCTAACTTAATTCTACATTTTTTAATATCACTCTAATTTGATATTGAACAAAAATTAATTCAATTCGATATATCAATACTTGAAAATTCAACAAGTATTAAAAGTAATTTTAAAAAATCGACTTCAAAATCCTGCAGATGCCGTCACCACATCTTAATCAAATTTATATGGGACCACCCCTAAGGTACCCCCTTACTAACAAAAAAAAAAAATCATAGAAATTGGACAAGGTGGTAAAGAATTACCGCTAAAGATACATTAAAAATGAAGAGTTTGAGGATTTTCTAATGGACCCAATTATTAGATTTTGACTAAATTAATATGGGACCACTCCTGAAGAAGCCCCTTTCTAACAAAAAAAGAAGTCATTGAAATCGGACACCGTGTTAAAGAAATATCACTGAACATAAAAAAAAATACGACGAATTGAGAACCTCTTTCTTTTTTGATGTCTGTTAAAAAATGGACGAAATATGCTGCTGTATTTTATCGACCTTCACTACTTTTGTGCAACTCAATGCAAGAGCTGTTAAGAAGTTGGAGCTGAAGCACTCTCAGAAAAGCTGTTACAGATACTTAAAATTAATCCTTATTTTTAACAGACTTCAAAAAAGGAGGAAGTTCTCAATTCGTCGGTATATTTTTCTCACCTTTTAAACCTTCCCTATACCTCCACGAACATATCAAGATAAGATAAATCCGTTCAACCGTTCTTGAGTTTCGAACAGCAATTCATTTTTATACGAGTATATATAGATTTTGGCCCTCCATAACCACCTTTTTTTTTTTAGAATTAATAGGCTTCATCTTCTTATAAAAATTTCATGTTGCTATCGCTATTTTTTTTTTTTTTTTTTTTAAATTTCAACCCTCCTTATACCCCTCCCCCAAAATCAAAGGGATTTTACCTCTTCTAGAGCTTAATTTTTATTAAAAATTTCGAGTTGATATTTTTTATTTTTGAGTTGGGATTTTTTTATATATTTGATTTTTCTTGAAATTTTTCGTTTTAACACCGCATTATCAAAAATAAAAAAGAAATTGATTAGATTTGATTCAAAATCAGTTTTCTGCAACCATAATATATTTCACTGTATGTTACCTGAAGAAAGATCATTTATTAAATGGGCCCGTTCACTTTCATTTTTGAATGTGAATTATTTATATATTTATAAAGATATTAAACTCTTTTGTCTGGTGGTACTTTTCCCGTTAAGATATTTTTGCTAGAAGTAAGGGAATTCCCATAAAATTCTTTCAGTGACTCATTGCGTCAGAAAACCCCTAATTCCCTTCAGGTGTTGTATCGGTTAATAGTTAAAAGGGCGCGGTTGTCGGATGTATCATTGCACCACCATTCCTCTTCTGCAGTTATTAAAGAAATTTAAATGATAAAAAAATATTATTTTTTAAAAATAATGTGTTTATATTTTCAGATAAAGCTGGAAGGCTTACCTTTTTTAAATTTTAATAAAAACAATTAGTATTACTCAAGCTGAATATTACCAGATCCAAATTTTATTTGAGAAAATGTATCTGGTAAACGTGACAACGTTGTAAGTACTTCTAAATAGTGTTGTCTACACACACTTCTAGAAATAAATGCAACGTTGCCGTTTACCAGATAAATATTGCAAATCAAATTTCTACTTTTTGATTATGGTCTGGTTAATTTTCAGCCTGAGTAATAATAATTGTTTTAATTAAAAAGTAAAAAATAAGCTCCCAGCTTTAAATCTGAAAATATAAGTTCATGATTTTTAGAAAAATAATGGAATTTTACTATTTAAATTACATATAAATGCAGAAATGCTATATTAGGGATACTTCCGACAACCTCGCCGTCTTTAAGCATAACCGATACGAGACGTGAACGGAATTAGGGATTTTCTGACGCAATGAGTCACTGAAAGAATTTTATGGGAATTCCCTTACTTCTAGCAAAAATATCTTTACGGGAAAAGTACCACCAGACAAAAGAGTTTAATATCTTTATAAATATATAATCAATTCACATTCAAAAATGAAAGTGAACGGGCCCATTAGGTAACCTGAATATATTCTAAGAACTAATATTGGGAAAAAATATTACAAATAGAATAATAAATCTGTATAAAAAATTGAAAAATGAATACTTTATTACCGGCCAAAATAATTTGTTCTGCGTATATAACTATCTTTCTTTTAACTACACATCTCGAGTTTCCAGTTCCTGCTAAATATGTCATGAATTATATATAATAATGCTTAATTTCAAATCTAAAAACAAAAAGACTTCGAATATTTAATGTTTACATCAAATTAAAATACCTACTATATTTACTTTTTTTCTGTTATTATAATAATAAATGCCTATTTAAATATTATAATTTCCTTATCACAGTTCCTTATAAAACAATGACAAATAAAAATTTGAACTTGCTTTTGGCACAAACCTAGTATTGATAATAAAATAAACAATTTTTTTGATTTATAAAAATTTTAGTCGTGTGTGATACGTCCTATTAGAATTAAGGTATCGATATGCTTTTTGACATTCATCCAGCAGATAATCGTCCAAAAAAAATAACCACTTAACGTGCAAGAGCGGCAATCTAATGAATGAACATTCAGTGACACTCATAAAAACCCACGCCTCCTAAAAATACACCTACCGGGATGCGATTTGATTATAGGTACCTAAAAACCAAATGACAAATCAAAATAACCGCATCATTTAACTCGTACTGTATATACAATAGATTGGATAAGAAAGTCCATTATTAAAAAAAAAATAAAGGAACTAATAGCGTTCACAGATAAATCCGCGTACCGATACGAATATGAACGAATTGAAACCAGTAAAACAGGTACCTTTCTACCTCAATACTTCACGCTAATCATTCGGAAATATCAAGAATACTACCTGCGCTATGTAGGTACTGTCTGCCCAACTCGAAGCAATTGTATAATATGGAATATTTATCGAGAATCGGAATGTTTCATTTGAAATTGAAATTTTATAAAGTAAAAGTGAAAAATTACAAAAAAAAAATTGTTTTTAAATAGATCTTTCAATTTAGATTATTGGTAGTACCAATTACGGGATAAATACTACAAACAAGTAGCAAAAATTAAAAAAAATAAAAAATATTGAAAAATTGTATCTCTCTTCCATCGTAACGTAATTTGGCAACACTGCAGTACTTGCAAAAAGCAAAAAAAGTTATTAAAAAAAATTTGAAAAGAATATTCATGTCGGAATCATTAAAAATGTCTTCATATGATTTGTCATCGGTATTTAATGTAATAATAATAGATTCAATAAAAGTTTATTTTTTAAAATGATTTAAAAATATATTTGCCTGCCTTACGTAGTTACTCATGCTCTAGCTAGACTAATTGTATTTAACGATACTTCTAAAGTTTTAAGGACATCCTGTAGCGTGGTTTACTTACCACTGTCTAGGTCATAATTTTTCTTCCAATCAAACCTTCCATTGCATATTGGCAATGGTATGGTGGTAATCTTAAAACTTTGTTTTTTCTTTGCACATGTCTAAATAATACTTTTTTTTAAGTGGAAATATTATTTTCCAAAGTTAATCTTTCATAAGATTGGTAATAGCAGGATTATTTGTGGCCTTCAACCATTCTAACATCTTTTTAGATCAACTTTGATTTGCTATTTGTTCTGTAATCTAGAATATTATATGTATTGTGTTATCCAAAATAAGTGAGGTTAGGTTTTGAAAATTTAAAATACAATCATTTATAGACCAATTCTCGAAATTCGAAATGTACAAATTATGAGCATTATGGTAATTAATGACATAAATAAATTTGTCATTGGCAACTTTTTTTGATTTGTTAGTCGACTTCTATTTCCACATTAAAGAGAGATACAATTTTAACTTGAGTTTTGGCTACTGAGTACGCTTTATAATTTTGTTGACTCTGTTTACTTTTATTGTATTTTGTTGCCAGTTTTATTGATATAGCAACATTTCTGAATAAAGTCTGTTTCTATTAAAACTTTATAAGGTGAAAGTGAAAAATTACAAAAAAAAATTGTTTACAAATAGATCTTTCAATTTAGATTATTGACAGTACCAATTACGGGATAAATACTACAAACAAGTACCAAAAAGTAAAGAAAAAATATTGACAAAATTCTATATATCTTTCATCGTAACGAAATTTGGCAACACTGCAGTACTTGCAAAGAGCAAAAAAGAAATTGTATAGTATGGAATATTAATTGAGGAATGTAGTTTCATTTAAAATTGAAATTTTATAAAGTAAAAGCTAAAAGATTTAAAAAAAAAATGTTTTCAAAAAAATCTTTCATTTTAGAATATTGGTAGTACCAATGAAGTACAAATATTTTAAGGGGACACTACAAACCGATTTGAAAAATACATATTTTAAAAATATTTTTGAATATACAGGGTGTTGCATTTTTGGCGGGCAATTAAATATGCCTAATTTTAAGTTCAATTTACTAAATTTTCTAAAATGCCACACCCTGTATATTATTTTGTCATAAAATTCTTTATAAATTTGTTTATACAACGATATCAATATATTAGCCAATTACACATATGCTGGGTTTATCATCAGTGCCTAATTGATGGTAGTTGTTTTATTATAAGAAATACGAAGAATAATTCTTAAATATACAGGGTCAAACAATTTTAGTAGACTTCATTTATTTGTTATGTTGTATATAGGGTGTGTAAAAATGCGAGGTAACGATTTTCTCAAATTTTTTAATGGAATACCCTATATGTTATACCACCAATTAATTCATGCACGTTTTGACGATGTGAAAACAATGAAATATGTATAACTACCTGCAGGGAGTTTTTCTTTAAAAAGGTACAGATTTGGTCAGTACCTCGTTAATGGACCATTCTGTATAATTAAGAATATTTATTAAACATGGTCATACAACTTTTATATTCATTTTTTTTTTTTTCGTATTTCCAATAATAAAATAGCCATCGATCAATTACGCACTGATGGGACACCCTGTATATGTGATATTGGCTATCATGCTGGTATCGTTGGATTGGTAAATTTATAAGGAATTTTATTCTAAAATAATATACAGGATGTTGCATTCAAAAAATTGGGTGAATTGAACTTAAAATTAGCCATATTTAAGACATGTTTCAAGATATGTTTTTTTTTATTGACAGTTTTTAATAATTTTGACTACATTTGGAAAAGCAATGTTTTCTTTATAATTAAGCTACTTTTGTTGCATCTCGCTAGGGCGCACCATTTTCAAGAGAAAAGCATTTGAAAATTTCTTTAAACTTAGGGCAATTTTACCCCAAGACACCTTAATTTACCCACCTATGAAGATGATTAAAAACTGGGGGTTACTCCATTAAATAGAGCGTATAAAGTTTAACATTTGTACCAAGTTTCACTTAATTATCTTTAAACGTTTAGAAAATATTTACAACCCCGTATCTCGGAAACGAAACGTTTTAAGACCTATGTTTATATTAACTGTTATTCCTATTTTAGGATGTAGATTACGCTGTTAAAATATGACGGTCTATTTTCGGGACACCCTGTATGTTTTGCGAAACCATTGATTCAATTAATTTGATGTTCTCACTGTAGTGGCATCAGTTTTTATTATTATTATTATTATTATTTTGCAAAGGTAAGCTTTCTTTCGATATGAAACTACAGAGGTATTTCACAATATTCTCTTGAGGAAACTCTTCGTTATTTGATGAGACATTTTTATTGCATATAAATCACTATTTAAGATGCAATACTTGTCTGAGTTGGTTTAGGAAGCTGATTCTATTAATTTAAAATGTCAACGTCTCTGATGCATAGGTACTACCTTAATATTGCAATCTACACATTCTATAGGATCGTAAAAATCGCAAAGATTATTTTCGTCTATGCTTGTTTTCTTGTTGTCTGCTACCTTCAACAATGTTTAACAATGTGTTTACATTAAACAAAATATTGTATTAGTAGTACGAATTCTCATGTACTGTTATGAAAACAATGACTACAGCCTAACGAAGTCAACACCAGTTATTTATCAACCATTGACCGATTCGGATAAGCTACATGTTATTTATTTATTTTTTTATTCGTACAATGTTGGTATATCGTCACTTAATCGACTTTGTTTTCCTAAAATAAAATATGAAACATCGTAACGTAGGTTATAGCGTTGTTTTTGTTTTCATTTCGTCAATTTTACAAGGAAACTCTATATTTGCTAATAGAAACATCGTCAAAAATGTTTAACGAGCTGGAAACGAAAGTGCGTTATACCTAAAACTACGGAATATTTTGTTGCGTTAAAAGTATTTTGGTATCCGGAACATCGCAGTTAAGAAACAAAAATAATTTCGCGTTTTCACAATTATAAATTGGACTAATTATTCTTTAAAAATAGTAGACACAAAATCAATTCCACATAAAAATATTTATTTTACAACTTGTGTACAAAATGGAAATTAGTACAAATCTATAACAGGAACTGACTGGTATGAGGTATATATGCATGTACTCTAAAAAGAATACTTCGATGGTTTCTAACCTATTTACTGTTTTTAGTGCAATATTGTATTTATAAGAAGTTTGTTATAATATTCTACTGTGTTTTGTATTTTTATACACACACTACTTGGAATGTTTTTTTTTTGTCTAATTATTGAAATAAATAAATTTACAAATTTTTCTTATTAAATCGGATTCTTCCTAAAATTGAACTAAGCTGTGAGATCTCCCAAGTTGAAAAAAATTGTCTAATTTCATGGAACAAACTAGAGGAAAATAGGAAGAATTAATAATGGTTATTCCGAATTAAATAGAAAAAAATATCATTTGGAAAATCTAAGAGAAACTTGGAATGGGCGATATGTGGGTAATGGTATAAGTTTACGAAACCAAGAATAACTGCAAGTTGAAAGTATTAACACGAAACCTCACTAAATTAATGGACTTTTTAACACAATTAAACATTTTTATTTATCAGTATTCTTGAACAGAAAAAAATTACTTAGTAATTTCGTAGCTTCAGGTAAAAAATATACTTTTTGATAGCTTTTATAAAATAATTACAGGTCCTTGCAAAACGTTTTACACTTTACACTCAAATGCGCAAGAAGAATAAACTAAAGTAATGTCACGCCAAGATGCAATAACGGGTTTTCAGAAAATTGTTTAGTAAACAATTTAGTTTTTTCGCCAAATATTAAGCACCATATTATGACATAAAAGTTTTTTTAGCCTCGTACCTATTTGTATTACAAGAGTTTAATTTTAATATAGTTACAATAAAGAATTAAATAGTTAATTTATTTAATTTGAGATTAGATTGTGAGCAACAATTTGGATTTTGACATGTACAGGGTTTTCCTCAATGTCATGTATTTACGGAAGTGGGTAATTCTTTGTCTTATTTATATAAACATAGATCTGCACGTGCTTCGTTACCGATCTACAGGGTATTTCAGTTTTAAGATTTTCTTTTTAGCTCCTGCAGTTTTGGAGATATTTAGCTTAAATTTGGAATCTGGGTTACTCTGTAGGGCTTACATCATTGGGCATGCCAAATGGTTTGTGAGAATCTACAGGATTATTATTTTTTCAGGGAACTTGCTCCTTTTTCTTTCCCTGAACTTTTTTGCGATGCAACGGTAGATTCTAAACTACAAAATGAATTTTTTGTTTTGTTTAAAATCTTTTTGGTATCTTGTAATTTTTTTGTATCTGCGACCCTTGAGAAAAAAATATCTGTAATTCTATATTATTTAGGAACATCCTCTATACATTGAGTCTAATTTTTTGTACTGCATAATATTTGTTTATTAGGATTTGTCGCTTAATTAAATAGCAAAATAAAGAATTATTGCCAGGTATGTATTCAGTTTTCATTAGCGCGATTTTTTAAATTTATTAGCATAAAAAAATTTGCACATAAACAAAATTTTGAAGTGCTGTTTGGAACTAGAAAATAAAAATTATTATCATTTCTGTAATGGCCAATTTTAGTAAGTCGAATATTTTGAATACATGTATAAATATACTGACACTTAATCTTTATGGATTCAGTTACAGTACATCTATTTTTTTATAAATTACATTTAAAAAGAATACGTGACGTATTGATTGTCCTTGATAAAAAAACACTTTAAAGCGGTGATACACTGTGTTTTAATTACTGTTATTAAGAAACATAAGGATCCTGCTAAAAACGGTATTTACCTCAATACGAGGGCTGTTTTTTCTCGTGAGTAGTAAAGTTGATTTACAAAAAAAAAAATAGTATATTACGTAACAAGGGTTGTAAGTAACCGATTAAACACGAAGTGAAAAAGTTTACGCACGAAGCCGCGTTTGAATACAACAATATTTTGTTACAAAAATTGACAATATAAATGACAAGACGTTTATTTCCCATAACATGCTAAGGAAACGCTACTTATTTTTTGAAAAATTGTATAATATGTTGCCAACATTTAGGGGCATCACTCTTTTAATCCAAAATATATCTCGCTAATGCTAAAAGTTTTTATGTTTTTTTAAATGACTAAATTTATGTAAATAGACCAAATAAAGTCGTACGGAGACAAAAATTTGATTGTAATTTGATTAAACCAAGAAATTTAAGTTTTCGTATCAAAACGCACGTATATGTTATGAAATCTCATCGTGCATGTTATTGTTAAATGTCATTTACAGGGAATGTTGATAGTGCGATTTTTGACGTTTACTGACATCGGCGTAGAAAAAATTGTTTATTTCAGTATTCATTTGAAAGAAAATACCATGTTTTTGATACATTTTTGAAAGGGCGATAAAAATGTTATATAATTCAATACAAATCTAATATGGCGTCCATAAGAAATACAAAGTTATTATTATCTCAAAAATGGTAAAAGATATTCTTTTGCTTTACTTTTTATTATAAAGACCTTAAAAAAGTGTCCATAGAATGTCTGGATTAAAATACTGTTAGGTTTATTTAATTTATTTATAGTTTATTTAATACACACTATTTACAATTTATTTATGACATACTAATTAATTTATACTTATCAGAGCTGGGAAGGATTCGAATCACATAGGATTCGAATCCTTTTTGAGGATCCGAGAGCGGGATTCGAATACTTTAGAAAAAAAGGATCCGTGATCCGGATTCGCAGAGAAAATCCTAAAGGATTCGTATTCGAATCATCAATATCAGTATCGGATCCTTTTAGAGACCAAACTACGCCGGCGGGAACGGCCGACTCAAGCTTTGACTTGTCGCGAATTGTAAACTAAAAACTAAAACTGACTGAGACTGAATAGAAAACCGATGTGTTTGGCGTTATGCACGATTACAGAATTAACAAATAATCTTATATGGATCCTCAATACAGGTAAGTGAAAAAAAATTCTGCATCCACATCCACATGTAGGTATATTATTTATTTTTGCACGATAAACAAAATAAATATGTGGGCGATATTAGTCTATTGAACGAATATAATAGGTTCTTTCGTTCGTCCCACTGGTGTAGGAATGAACTACACCAACGTACACTAAACCTTTCGTTCGGCCCGGTGTAAAATCCACCAAACCTTCCTGTCGGCGATGTGGTGTCCACTGGTGGATATTTTCTCCACCAGCTATTTAGCAGAAGTGAATTACACTCATCATGTGTATAAGGAATAAGGAGAGAAGTAAACTAAGGTAAATAAGGTGGTGTAACTGGTGTAATTTACACTGGTAGACAGCGAACGAAAGAATCTAATATATCATTATATCCATTCTATGCTTTCTATCAATTACAATTCATTACTTAATGTCAAGTTGACTATTTTTTTTTTATTATTTAAAATGAGTTTTAGTTATTAATATAAAATATAATTAAAAATTAGTGATTCTTGTGAAAAATCGATAAATAACGGCAATCAACTAGAGTTTTTTTTTATATTTACAAGGATACTTAAGTAAAGTTTAAACAATTTTTATACTTATACTTGACAAGCCTTCTACCCCACTCCAGTTCATTGGCATTACAACGAGTATAATTAATACCACAGTATAACACTGACAGTGATTCGGATCCGCGATCCGAAAAAAAGGATTCGAATTTTTTTTTTTTTTTTTTTTTTGAAAAAGGATTCGAACATTGGATCCGTGATTCGAATCACATCTCGTGATTCGGATTCGTGATTCGAATCCATTTTTCGAGGATTCGTCCCAGCTCTGATACTTATGCACTATTATAACACGCAATTCTAATTTATTTATTACGACTTATCTTTTCTGTCCAACACTTAAATTCATTATGCCCGTCCGTCGACAACTCGCGCTATTTATTTAAATCCAACTCTGTACTAGAACTCTCTTTGCTTTCCAGATCCATCGAAAATTGCCTTTCTATGACTCATACGCTGCAAAGGGATCAATCGGGTAGTTTCGAAAAGCGGTGCGTTTATCTCTATATTGCTAGACTTCATACCGCGGGCAAGGAGTAAACAAAGCACAGGGTAGGCTTGTGCGCGACAATACCGTATGTTATCAAATAACCGAGATACAGGGGTTTGTCTAAAACGCAGCATTTTGGTTTTTCGCGATTATTTGAAAAAGTGGCAATAGAATCCTGAGAAACATTGCCCATTTAATCAATTGTGTAGCTCTTATAATAATTGAGAGAGCAATACATGCAACACCAATTTGGGACACCATGTATGTATGTATATTTTGTGTGGTACAACTCGTTATCATTAGCTTGCTGAAAAAAGATGAATGAGAGACAAACCCGCTTTTTTCTAATTACTTCTTTTTTAAATGAATCCTGATTTGGTGCTTCAGATTTCCATCCAATTTAAAAAGTTGCAATTTTTAAAGGACGTAATTAACAACAACAGCTTCCGTGACGGGATCAGGGCTCACAATGTTACGTAACTCATAACTTTTTTTTATTGGTACTTGTCTTTATTCCATATTCGATTTTAATTAAGAGATCGAATGCAAACAAAATCATTTCATGTCAGATAGGCAATCCCAACCTAACTGAATGGCCAATTATTTTGAAATTTTAACGAGCAACGAAAAAGAGACCTATAGATATTGTCGACCCTGAGAACGCGGAGTGGAAGAAGCATAAATGACAATTTATTCATCAGAATATCGGCTTGTATTGTTTCTTCGGAGCTTATGAAACATTACGTAACGGGGCATTCAGCATATCGACCTTAACCTGCACAACTGTTGAATTAAATCGCTAAATTGCAACAAGACAAAACGTACAATAATTACAGAGTCTTTTAGTAAATTGTGTGTATATAATTAATGATAAATCGTGTGAAATTATTCATGATTCTTGCCATTTATGATTAATGAATGAATTAAATTTCGTTTATTTCAAGTTTAGAAAACGTTTCAGGTCTATTTCTTCGTAATTAATATTAATAATAATATTTTATTCATCTTTCAGTATTTTTAAGGAAACTGTATTTATAAGCTGTCTAAAAAGAAAAGAAATTTAACTCAATTTTTTTTGACATGTTTCTCAAAAGTCATTTTTTTATAAAGAGTTATGCCCAAACACTTTAATTTATTTACTTTTTCAATTGATTATTCATTTACCTTAAAGAGGATACTAACATTTTGCAAAAAAGGACAGTCCTTTTTTGAAAATGACAATCCTTTTTCCAAACAAATAGTCACATTTTAAACCGTAAAATGTCCTTTTAGAAGCTCGTCGTCAGAAAAAGGACCTGAAAGCTCGGCCCTGGGATCTATTAAAACTATGAGCTGATGAGGACCTTTTTTTTTAGAAGCTTGCCAGAAAGACCTGGGTGTGCCAAAAGATACTAATAAAATTCATAAAACCTCTAAAATAAAATTTTGACGAAAATTCAAATCCTAAAACAAGTTTATTCAATCAATTTTACAATAATTAAATATGTAGAAAACAATCGTTAAATTTCCCATTTTGTACAGTCTTCACCTCTCTACAATGTATTTACAGGTCCGTAATTGCAATTTTCAAACGCTCTGTATACCACGAATTTTAAAATTGGTTTCGGGCACACATTATTCTGAGTATAAATACACTCGAATGCAAAAAATTCGATCCATCATATATTTCCCATTTATTGTGACTTTTAAAACTTAGAACTCATATGGCATATATAAATTTTGAGAAAACCTCGTATAAGTACAATTATTTACATCTTAATATTCCTTCTTTCATTTATACCAGATCTAAAACTGATATCTGCAAAAAAAAATTCTTCTTCGTTAAAAAATAGGAATGAATCGAATTTTTTTTCACCTGAGTATATTAAAATATGCTCCTTTAACCATGAAACACCCTGTATAAAGCATTGTAAAATCCCAATGAATTAGTGGGCATTTGTCATAGGCACCAACCATCAACTAATCATTTTTGTGATTGTTGATGATACAGAGGTAAAAAACGTTTCGCAGCCACACATTTTTGGAGAAATTGAATTACGTTTTTACAAATTTAGGTATTTTCGTTCAAATTCAAATTATTGAAATGATTAGAATTCGACCTATGTCATGATCCGTCGCATTTGAGATTATAAGTCATACTATTCTTAATTTGCAGTTGAAATTTGCTGGACGAAAATACCTAAGTATACATTTAAAATATTCAACTTTATTATTTTTATTTCCCAAGCTACTACTCATTAATTATTACTGTTGATTGTCCAATGTAATATAGTGATTGGTTTGGATAAAGGTTTTGTTATATCCTGAATGTTAAAGAATTGATTGTGACAGTTAAATTTTATGAGGAACGTATCAAGTTTGAAAAATACAACTTAATAAAAAAGCTGAACCTTTTATTTCTTCTTTCAACCAAGGTATACAAAGAAACACACATGTCCAGATTAAATTAAATGTATAATAAGTTTTCTGTTCTGGTGATGACGAAAATAAAAAAAACTGAAAGGTTGAACCTGTATCTGTCTAAAATCTTTTTAAAAAATGGACCAGACAAGTGCCGAAGCATTTCAGTTAACTTTCTAGAAGCTGGATTGTCGTGAAAAGTACAATAACTGGAAATCTAGTGATTATTATTATTATTTCTTCGTCTAACCAAGATTACAAACATAACTGACAATAAAATTAGAGTACATTGTTTATTATCTTAATAATATTAAATTTAACTAAAGATGGATAAAATATGTCAACCTAATTGGGTAATTATTCACAATTTAAAATAGCTTACAAGAAAAACGAATGCATTCTTGGAGAAATGCGAAGTCCAATAAAGAATGTGGATTCACTGAGTTCTCACATCCGGATTTAGTACCCTGTGATATAAGTTTTATTTATAAATTCGATGTTGTACGTGAAATGATTGTATCAGATCGGCATGTGACATATAGTAAGACAGAGGCATCCTCAGGCATTACGACAAATAAATAAGTAGGATTTTTCACGTTCGTTTGCATGTCAGGAAGCTTTGCAGTCGTTGCATCCCTCACAGTTTGAGAGAAGAAACAATCACGTGCCAAGTGGTGCATTGAATTGCTCAAAAAAAAAAGTTAGCACTACCACTTTGGAATTTTGGATTCTTGAATATTGAGAATTTATCGCTTTTTCGTAGTACATTTGTCGTGGAAATAGTATATTACATTACGAGTGTGGAAAGTGACATTTTTCACACGAGTGGGAAATATTGTCGCACGAGGCGTAAGCCGAGTGCGACTATCACACGAGTGTGGAAAATCACTTTTCACACAAGTGATGTACAATATTTTTCCTACGACCACAAAATAATTTCATCAAAAAATGTAAAACCAGATTATTATAATAATTAAAATGTATTTAAAAAAATAATCAACAATAATCGTATTTATTAAATTTTCATAATTTCTAAACAAATAAAAAAAAAAATAAAAAAAAAAAATAAAAAAAAAAAAATAAAAAAAAAATTCTGGCACAGCCAGGATTCGATCGCGGTCGTTGGACGGTCTCAAATTGCAAAGTTGATGCTCTAACCAACTGAGCTAACAGGCCTTACGGTAATTGATTGATCTAATCGCTTATGTGTTTAACCAGAATAAAAAGCAAATATATCTTAGTTATTTTAAAATTATTTTAAAAATAATTGTTAAAGATAAATATCTAGGATCTAATTTACAATAATTTAACAATCATATCGATTTTAGTATTAATATGGACATTACATAGATCAAAATAGAAATTATGTGTTTGACATTTTCTGACAGCTACTGCGGAAAGTAGCATATTCTCACTTGGGTGGAAAGTAAATTCTTATTCATACGCGTGTGATATAGGGCACTTTCCATAGGTCTATATAGTGTGATATGTGTCACTTTCCTAAGTGGTCGTAGGAAAAAGAATTTTTTTAGCTTCTCCCCTCTTTGAAATAAACCCCTTTTAATTTTTATGGAAAGTTAGCACTACCAACCACGAAAATGAGCATAAATGACATGTTTTTATATGGATAATTCGTTAACACTACCAGAGGTTATTGTGAAAAGAGTTGAGCGACAAATTTTGTTTTCAACGACAAATTTTTCAATATTCAAAAATCCAAAATGGTAGTGCTAAACTTGTAATATAAGCTAAGTTCGCGTGTTAAAATCTACTGTAGATCAGTCTTTGACAAAGTAAATAAAAGATAAGATACAAAAAAGGGGAGTTTTGTTGAGTTATAGAAAACTTAAAAAACACTGATGGATTGTATATACAGGGTGGCGCATCCTATACGCGTCGGTCTCTGTAGGGAAAACGACTTGAAATTTGAATTTTTTTTCTTAATAGGGATATACGGGGCTATTAACACTACAAATTAAAAATAATTTGGATTATACAGGGTGGCCCAAAAATAGGAATTTATATCAAAGTTATGTTTTTTTTTTAAAGGGAACACCCTATATTTGATGGTGTCTTTTGATTCCTTGGAAAAATAAAGTATAGTTTCTGTAATGTTTCCTATACCTATCTCTTTTCGTTTTTGAAACATTTAAAGGATTCTTAATTTGTAAGCTTGAACAACTTAACCTAGTATGTCGCGGTTATTTAAAACACATCAACAGTCACCTGCGATATGCGTAGCCAAGATATTAGACTATCAAATAAAATGCAAATTTTTCCATACATCATACAGGGTGGTGTTCATTTAATTGAATTCAAATTAAATATGGAGTTGAATAATATTCTTATTTTAAATGGCACACCCTGTATTTAATAACATAAACTGATAGACATTTAAATTATCTTTCATTCCTTATAAGATTTCCCTATACCTAAATTCGATGGAACTTTAGTAAATAGCTGATTTTTATCACTTTTATATGTTAAATAGTTTCAATGTAAACCAAAACTATAATTTTTTTAATAAGAAAAACATTTAATGACAAGAAAATTTGAATTATTTGAAAACTACACACAAATGAAAAAGAGTAAGAAACAAAATGAAAACAAAACAATAAATGAATTATAAAAAAATGTTGAAAGTGACGCCCATCTTGTTCTAAACACAACTGAACTTGTTTTTTCAAAGGATCGTTTCACTTTGAGAAGAATTTCTCCAGTTACTGTCTGAAAAGCAGCTCTTATTCTAGCTTTCATATCTTCCGGAGTAGTTGTTGGGGTGTTAAAAACTATACTTTGTATGTGTCCCCATAAAAAAAATCCAACGACGTCAAGTCTGGAGATCTTGGAGGCCAATTATGTAGACCATCTCTTCCGATCCAAAAAAGATAGGTATAGGAAACATTACAAAAACTTTACTTTATTTTTTCCGGGGAATCAAAAGACACTATCAAATATAGGATCACCCTGTGTAATCCAAATTATTTCTAATTTGTAGTGTTAATGGCCCTGTATATCCCTAAAAATTCAAATTTTAATTCGTTTTCCCTACAGAGACCGACGCGTATAGGATGCGCCACCCTGTATAAACGTTTCTGTTACTTCAAAATTGACTTCAAAATATTATACTTATCCTGAAATGAAAGAAATAAAAGGTAAACTCAAAAGCTATACTTTTAAAAATGATTCATTTAATAACAAAAAAAATGTTATACGTCCATGAATTTATGTTGCTTCTTTTATTTCCGTCACTATATTTCCCTGAATGAATGATTCGATACAAGTTACTCTCTTCGAGAGCTAATAACTCGTTTTGCATTTTCATTATTCCGTTTTCTTTTTGAGAAAATATTTAATCGATTTAATTTAACGCCGAATTCTGATTTTTATTTTTTTTTGCGATTGTAAATACTCGAAATAAATTTTGTTTTACCGTGGTAGAAAATGAATTCAGTCCGAAAGAAAACTTCTTACAAAGTGATTTGTGTTTTAATTTACATTTTGCGCCGATTTTAAGCAGTACCCCTCGTATATTATTGAAAAATTATAAAAAGAATGTTAATTAATCAAAAAGTATTTATAAAATATAAATACGGTGTCAAAATTTGGACAAATACCAACTTTTTTGACTGACCGTCAATGTTTTTACTGCGCGCCAAAAATCCGATTTCTCACAATCATAATGAAAACATAAAATCATTATTGAGTTAACGCAGACATAAAGTTTTCCTACATTTATTACTTAGATAAGAAACAAATATTTTCTTTTCCTCTTGACATTGAAAACGCCTGATTTGCTAATGCAACTTAATCTCAAATTGCATACAGCTCTTGATAGAACAAAGAAGCTAAAATTAATTTTATAATGTTCGTCGATTATATATAGTTACAAAGATGTTCTGAGTTGCGTTTATTTAACGAGCAATGTGCTTCCATACGGATAGTTACGTTTTTAAGATTACTAGAAGGGTATATAGAAAATGAATTGAGATGCACATCGCTGTGAGCATATTACAGGTTGTATCGTCAATTTTTTACCTCGTATCAGATAAGGAGGCAATCAACGTTTTTAAAGTTGATAATTGTAGAGCTAAGTTTAATAGGTGGCTATAACGAAAGATTAAGAAATACTTTGTAATAACGTGTATGTTATTTTGTTAAAGTTTTGCAATCATTCACTATAATTTACTTATTTAACCCCATCACAATAAAAATGGAAAGATTTAAAATTTACAAATAACATCACAGGAAGTTAACACTAACAATGACGAATATGAGCATAAATGACATTTTTTTGTATGCATAATTTGTCGCTTTAAGTATCGTAAATTTGTTGTGGAAAACACAATTTTGTCTCTCATCTCATTTTTGAAATAAACACCAGCTAATGCTAATGTTGTTGGAAATTTAGCATTACCAATCACGAAAATGAGCATAAATGACATTTTTTTATGGATAATTTGTCGTTTTTTTCTACGTAAACTTTTTTTGCTCATCCCTTTTTTGAAATATGGAACAAGCAAGGAATATTTTTTTGCGACTATGATGTTTGCAACATTAACTGAGGTTTATTTCAAAAAGGGGATGAGTGACAAATCTTTTTATTCTACGACAAATATTCCACAAAAAGTTCATATTTTTCTAATTAAATAATAAAAAGAAAATAAAAAATCATTGAATTTTCAGCTCAAATATATCTCCTGTTAACTTCTAACCACCCGAACTCTGTTAGTTTTCATAAATGCAAAAAATGCTAAATACCATTTTTATGTAAAACTTTATGCTTTACAATTTTTATTAAGAACATTTTTATGTAGCACCTACCGTTTTTAAATAACCTTAAAAAACACTTTATTTTCTTGTTTTTTGTCATTTGCCGGGGCCTGAAAAACAAAATTTTTTACATACCCTTTTCAAATACTTTAAAGTGACTTATATCAAAAATTCCTGTATTTCCTCCAAAATTTTGATGTAAAGGTCTATTTAATTGGACTATATGATGAAAAAGGTAACAATTAACTATTACATAACATCAAAAGATATTTTATTATACAGGGTGAGAAGAAACATGTTTAAATTTTAATTCGTTAAAACATTACTATCTTAAATTTTTAAATGGCATATTATTTCCAAGAGCTTTTAAAAAAAGATAATTGTATATTTACTGATGTCGATATTATTATTTAAACTGAATGTGATTTTAACATTAAATAAGTTGACCTTGCAAATTCGATGTTTACTTTACGTGAACTGAATAACCCTTTTCTACACCTACATGTCATTATCCTGTTTTATACACAGTCTACTGAACGAATAAGTATGCCATATCAGTCTACTGAATGGATATAATTTTTTTTTATGTTAATTATCTTTAAAATATTTATTTTATATTGATTATTTTTATTTTTTTTTTTAATTTTCTTTATTGGGTTGTAGAAAAAATATTCTCTACAACTCGAATAGATTGTCCGTATCGCACTTAGACGATTCGTGTTCAAACTTCGTCTTCGATGCTTTTTTAACTTTTTAACAGCTATTTCTGCGATATCTGGCGTAATATCAGAATCAAAATCTTGATACAAAAAGGCAAATCGAACTGTCAAATGCACCAAACTTATTGTTTTGTGCATTAATGACAGAAAAAAGTAATACAAATGACAAATATTTCGCTAGCGTAAGCGTAGTAAGGAAAACTCCAAAAAAAAAAGCATAGATGTTCATGCGGTCATTTTAATTATGATTATCATATAAAAACTTGGTTATTCACACACTCTGTCAAAAATTGAAATCTGACAGACTTCGGGTATTCAGATGGCATTCCAAACTATATCAGAAACAATGCTTTCAAACATTGGTGTCTATTGAATGTGTTTCTTATTTCTTGTTTTCTATATAGCACTCGTAAATTTGTGTTATATTGATACTGTCAGAGAATTCTTACTACTATCTTTGATAAACAAATTTTTTTGTGTCCTTATAAGATAACATTCCTCTATTTAATTCAAATCGTAATAATTATAACATGAATGTCTTGGATTTACGACTATGTTAAACATTTTAGTGACGAAAACTTTGGATTCTTCTATGAAGTTAATAAAAAGCCCATAGGTAGTTACATCTTTCTGTACGTAGTATAATGTTCAGTAATGAAAATAAATTTGAACAACATTGGTAATATGGTGTCATCCACATCATCGACTCTTCATTTCATTTAATGATGTTTATGACCACCTATTCTATTTATTTTGGTACAATTTTGACTAGTTGTATGCGAGTAAAATTATTCTCTTTTTCAACTGTGTTCTATTAATATTACCTCACCAAAAGTCTAATAGGGTAAAATCAAGCGACCTCGCGAGCCAATCCATTGTCTTTTTTTTTTACTAATTTAACACTCGCGGCTTTCATATTTACAAATTGGTATAAATTTAAACTACTGGATAAATTTAAAAATCGGTTCTATTAATAAGTGTTTGTTTTTATAAAAATGTCGCAACTCGAAACTAATATCGCCAATGCATTAGTAAATGTATCGCGGTCGGTGGGCGAAAATCATTAAAAATTATATTTATTTATGAGTTACGACAAAAAAAAACATTATATAAAAACATTTTCGCACTTATGTAAAATAAATCGACAAAATCGTTTGCGAAGCAGCGTAAACGAAATTCATATTTGCAATTTAAATTAACACGTTTCAGTTTATTTTTTATGTAAATAATCGGTTTGCATAAAGGTGTACAATTGCAGCATGTCTCATTCGAGTTATTTTTCTCGTATTTATTGATAACGGCCATTCTTTTAGAACCTATGCGGGTTATCATACCGAGGGCTGTACGAAGGTAATTTAAATTTTCTATTGTTTCGGGAAACATAACCTTTTAATTGTGACCAGAACAGTTCAATAGGATTTAACTCTGCATGGTAAGGAGGCAATCTGAGAATTTCAATTCCTTTTTCTCGGGACATCTCTTCTATAATATATTTTTTGAATTTGTTTTTATGTTGCCTTGCTATTACGAGTTATTCTCCCTTCAAGAATTTAGGAGAACTGATATTTTTAGAATGAAGCTATTTTGAAATTTCTTCCTTTTTCCATCTTGTTGTAGGTAGTTACTCGATTTGATGCATTATCCAAAACAATAACGGAGTTCGTTGGATTTTTTTTATAATGTTCTGAATCCAATTTTCAAATATTGGGTCATTAATTTCTTCATATCCGTATCGCACACAAACTTTGTGTTCGTACGATATGGCCATCATATCCACTCTTGTTGCATATACACCTATTGTGTTATTTTATAAAAAGAAAAACTAACAATATTGGAGCACAGTTTTGCTAACCCAAATAATTTAACTTTAAAAAAAATGCACATCTTTTAGCTTTTCTCTTTTATGAAATTAAAAAATACAAAATATACCTACTACTTTCAATTCCTATAGGGAATGTCGGCACTTATATTCTTCTGTACATCAAGCATATAGTGTTACTTTATGTTAATGTTCATGCTTATTATGATAAAATTATTATTTGAAAACTATTAGAATCCTTATGCTTTTGTCTAATAATAATTAAGAATAAATGTTTACGAATTTTTGCATAGTTTTCGTCATATTGGCGTATATAGTTTAAAAATCGGTAAAACAAGTTTTTTTTTTGCTCACCGTCGCTTTCATTTATATTCACGTATCCCAAATTACAAACAACTTTTTTAG
Organism: Psylliodes chrysocephalus; assembly: GCA_927349885.1. Classification (NCBI taxonomy): domain Eukaryota; kingdom Metazoa; phylum Arthropoda; class Insecta; order Coleoptera; family Chrysomelidae; genus Psylliodes; species Psylliodes chrysocephalus. Next base: position 551,136 of record OV651822.1, on the reverse strand, counting down.
TGTATTCTCAGTGGACATTATTTGCTTCGATGAAAAGAGACCGATACTAGACACGACGTGACCAGCAAAACACGCATTTGAATGGATCAGGTGGTGTCGGGGCCTCTTTAAGATATAGAAATATTTAGTCAATTTTTTTTATTTTCCCAGAGCATATTTTTAAAGTTTTTGGATTCAACATCTAGAATTAGGAACGGTTGAAGTTGATAAAATTAACAAAAACATTAAAATATATTGGAAACATTTTTTAAATTATGATTTTGTTATGAATTCTGCCGGGAAAGAAGAATTTAAAACTGGAGGCAATTCCTATTTTATTCATTTCTCAACTTGATTCGTCTTCAAGTAAGTTATAAATAATATTATGCAATACAAAACCTACAAATTATTCATACATTTTAAACTTAGAGTTTAAAAATTTATACTACACACATCAAAAAAATCTAGGGAACAAGGAATAAAATTATTATAACTTTTTTTGTGACACCAGGTATGATATTGAAAATTTCTGTAGATATTTTCGGTACCTTTTTGTTTTTGAAGGTTTAGCAATTGATAAAATGTGCGTAAAAAATATTTGTCTTTTATCGATAAAAATAGCGTATTAGTTTCTTTTGGTTTTTGCTTCTAAGAAGGACAAAAAGAGATTTTTGGTATTCGAATTAGTGTTTAGTTTAGTTCATGATGTAAAGACGACATTTAAACCGCGACGAACAATTGCAAGCAGTAGGGATGGTTGAAGGGGGCCAAAATTATTGAGCAGTACCGGAGGTCCTTAACACATCAGCTAGTGTGATTTGTCGATTGATGACAAGATACCATGAGACCGGGGATGTTAGAGAACGACATACTGGTCGTACGAGAGCAACTGATCCTCTACATGATCGTTTTATTCGATTACAGGCACTACGAGATCGAACTGTCACAGCAGGTCAGTTAGCAAATCAGTTATACCGCACACACCATATTGCTGTGAGCAGCCAGACTGTGAGAAACAGGTTGCAGCAATTCAACCTTTATGCTCGCAGACCGCTCCGTGTTCCCCCGTTAACAAGAGGTAATCGCGCACAAAGACTACGATGGGCACAAGAACATCAACACTAGGGACATCAAGAATGGTCTACGGTACTTTTTACAGGCGAATCCCGATTCGGTTTTCATCCGTATTCACGTCGACTTCGTGTGTGGAGGCGACCTGGAAATCTGGAACGTCTTGCCGCAGCCCAGGAAGTCTACAGCTACCAGGGTGGTACAATAATGGTGTGGGGGGGTATGCGTGTCGGAGGAAGGGCTGACCTCGTTTTATTAGACGGCTTTTTGAATGCTACCAGTTATCGTGACAGTATTTTGGAATCTGTTGTGCTTCCATATGCTGCAGAATTTGGCCCGAATTTCCAGCTAATGCACGACAATGTCCGTCCGCACACAGTACGGCTCGTGCATGAATTTCTAGAAACTGAGCATATCAATGTTTTGCCATGGTCTGCGCAGTCACCAGACCTTAATCCCATTGAACATTTGTGGGATTCAATGGGACGGAGATTTCTTCGTCTGGCAAAGGCAGTTTGACACAAAGCAGCAGTTCTTTAATTGTCTTTCTGGCCTATGGAATACTACAAACCAAATGAAAATTAACAATCTCATTTTCAGTATGCCCAACAGATGCCGAGCTGTAATTAATGGACGGGGAGGTTACACTGCTTATTGATAGAGCACAAACAATCGAGAATTGTGTTTTTGAGAGATTTCTTCAGTGGCGGTTTGCCCGTAAGGGCATTTGGGCACGTGTATAATAAACAAAAAAAAAAAAAAATTACTTACATATTTTATATTTTCCTCAATCCTATTATTATTTTATCTAATATTCAGCGCAAACCGCGTTGACACGACACTGGACGTTGAGCGACGTTCCGAGAATTCCGAAAGAAGATGGGCACAGTAAATGTGTGCCTTTGTTCTTTTCTCTCTCATTATGATGCGAAAAACAGGGACAACGACAATATCGCTTAGCAAGAGATGAACACATGCGATGGATTATACGTCACAAGCGGGGCGATGTCCTAGACCAGATATGAATGTACGCAGAGGCATCTTTACCGGCTCCCTCACAAAGGCGATGCTGGTTTCGGCTGAAGGTGCGCGTTTGTTGGACCATGATAATAATTATTTATTGATATTACGAAAAAATGTTAGTTGGACCATTGGAATAGTTAAGAAAAAAAAAAACTACAAAGAAAAATAATTTTTTTTTATAAAGCAGTCAAAAATATTTATAAATGGGACAAAATTTTTATTTTTCTTTTGGTTTTGTTTGACTTTTTCGAGGATTTCAAATCTCTGTTTGCATATTTAAGAGTATAAAAAGTCTTATAAATAATTTAATGGTGTACATTTTCGCAAATTGTTGGCATGGATGACCATATTCTATTTTGCTCATCTCAAAAAGGCTTAGTTGACAAACTATCAAATAGAGATATAAATATTTTTTCTAATTTGAATATATAAAAGAGTAATTTTTCGCTGGGAGATTTTAAATTGCCAAACACCTTTTCTTCAGAGTCGTATGCTTTAAAATGCGTTAACAAGTTAGAATTGTTAAGTAAATTGCATTCTTCTGAAAAATTTACGCAAATTTCGCAAGAGTGGATATGTAATGATTTTTTGATTAAATAGCCACATAGTTAAATACATTTTGAATGGTCACATTTAACTCCCTGTAGTCACATTCAGAAATCGTTATTGCCCCAACTGATTGTTTTGAAATATATTTAATTTTCATTAAGCGGAGAACTTGTTTTCCTAAGGGAAAAACGACTCCCGGGATTCCTTTCCAGTGTGTGCCCCACTGCCGCTAGTGCCCACGAGCCGCCACTGGATGTCTTGCATATCAAGTTATTGAGATTTTTTTTTTTTTCTATAATTGTTGAAATAATTTTTGTTCTTGTAAAATTTTGTTTTTGTTGGTAGTGTTAAACGAACGTTAGTATCCTCAGTAGCCACACAAATTTTTAAGGTAATATATTATGGTGTCTCCAAAAAGTTATAACAATTTTTATTCTTGTTCCCTAGATTTTTTTGATGTGTGTATATTGTATCCTCCTTGACAAAGTAAAATAAATCTTAGTGCTTCCTGGAAAGAAAACGTTTTATGAAAATTGTCTTAATAATAATAATAATAATACTCTCCCTAATTCACCCCCTTACGAGTGAATTTCAACCCCTGAAGTCGACTGAACGACTTGTGTATGGGAAGGGACGGCTATAATTATTATTTGCCGTGGCGCTCCGGGGCGACTTAAGGATGATTGATGGTGCCATTTGACTTACAGGTGAGGAAAACCTCACCCACCATCATCGAGACGATAATGTATGGCGATTTTATAATCTGCATGTCATATCAATAGAAATTGAATTTCTATTAATACGGCACACATCAAATCCTAAACCGAACCATGCAATTTAATTAAAAATCCACATGGTCTGGTCTGGGATTCGAAGCCCAGCAGTCTCGGACTCATAAACTTGCCTATAAATGAATATAAGCGCGTTAGACCGCTACACCATCGACCCGATATCTTCTGAATATAAAAATGAAATGAATTATACTTATAGAATTATTATATTGTAAATATTTTATAATTCTTTATAGGGTACATTTTCTTCCTACTGATTGTAGTGAGAGACAGAGTCTAGAAGAGATTTATAATTATAATTTTCACATACTGGATCAGAAAATTGAAGTTGTTCCACCGACATTGTTCCAAGAGCTATAAAATAGGTTATTCAATTTAATTATATAATAAATAATATATACTACACCACTATAAGAAAAACAATTTATATATTTTTCCTAGTAGAGCGACCAATGTTGGGAGTTTGGAGAAAGAAAACACAAAAAAAGGACAATACGGAGCAAATACACTCATTTATTTCTTAATTTTCACCAGGTGTCGAGAAACATTTTTATTGTTGTATTAAGTTGACGAGTATTGGTCAGTTCCTTTCGTACAATTTCATTAAGAATGTTGTGCCTTCTTTTTATGCCATTCCACGATGCCTCTAAAAAAAACTTGTTTTCTTACGATTGTTTTCTCAGATGCTTATCGAGCAGCGTCAAACTGTGTGTGTGCCTTTTTGGTCGACATCACCCGTTGGGTCTGTTAAAAATCCGTTTTTTTACCGCATTATCCGCGGGATACTTTCAATCCGCATATTAAACGGAGGAACGAAATTCGGTTATGAATATGAATGCTAGAAGCATATTATTATATATAGATGTACCGCAAGGACCTATTATTGGATCCTGTACTATTTATTATTTACTTAGATGAATTACTTTCTATCTGTAATTCAAATGAGGGTATTTTGTATGCGGATGATACGACTTTTGTTATTAATGATAGATGTGTGGAATTTGCGAAGAAAAAAAAAAAGAGTCTGAGTTATATATACTGACCTATTCAGAGTTCTGAGCCGTTATATATCTAAGACACGAACCTCCTTTTGTAAAAAAATTTTGCTCAAAACTATTTTTTTTAAGTTCGCTCGCTGGGCTAGTGGCGCTGAATGATATAAACACAAACAGCGATGCCAGTTTGTTTTCAAATTCCGATATATCTTTTTTTTTTTTTTTTTGTTAAAATCGAAATAGGTACGGTTGGCACGATACTATTTTAAAAAATGCAAATATTATTTCGCAGACAACAACACATAATAAGGGAATTGATTTGAGAATACCATTTGTTTTTATGCATAATTTTTTAATGCAAACCATAAGTATTGTAAAGACCGACTTTGTTACTGTAATAGAATGTATTTTTTTTACATCCACATGGATATTAATTAGATTATCTACGTACATATTACAAAACGAAAAAATATGCTATTGCGTTCATCTGAACGAATATATTTTATATCCATTCTAGGTAGTGGGAACACAGCAAAAAAATAAAATTCCCCAATTATAGTTTATATTTTGGACACTCAACCACTATTATATTTAAAATTTTAAATAAGTGACAATCTTGTCAAACTAATTGTCAGTATATTTTTTAGTTATTAAGATTAAATATACATTTTTGTTTTTATTTGGGCCTCATTTTGAAAAATAAATTTTAATCACATATGAAACTAGTTTGTTTACTAAAATCATAAAAGTGGCGGTGGAGCTGAGGACAGAGCATCTGTCAATCTATAAAGGTATAGGCTGCTGATAGGTTCTCCTCTTCTGGAAGGCAGACCAACGGAGTGCACCATTACTTGTTTATTTGAAGTGGAAGACATTGTTGTATTGCTGAAAAGCTACCACCAGCCACGGTACATGGGGCCTCTTTCTACACTGCACTATGGGTATGAAAATAGAAACGTATGCAAGCAAATCCCTAATCCGTTTTAACCCACTAAATATTATTGTTATTTAAAATAGAGATTATAATGTAGCCAGTAGAAAATATAAAAAGGGACATTGCATAGAATATTGAAAATACAAACATAATACACTCTTCAATTATGTTTTCTGAATTTATCGACCAACCATATAACATTCATTTTGTTTTGTTTCAGTGGGCATCCCCCAGATAAAATGGTGCGGTTCGGAAGGTGACTACAACGTCATGGTGATGGAACTACTAGGTCCATCTCTGGAAGATCTCTTTAATTTTTGTTCGCGTCGTTTTTCGCTAAAGACGGTTCTGTTGTTGGCCGACCAATTGATCTCGCGCACGGATTTCATTCATTCGCGGAATTTCATCCACAGGGACATCAAACCGGACAATTTCCTCATGGGTCTGGGCAAAAAGGGCAATCTAGTGTACATAATCGATTTCGGGCTGGCGAAAAAGTATAGGGACGGACGGACCCATCAGCACATACCTTATAAGGAAAATAAAAATTTAACTGGTAAGTTTTTTCATTTTTACGTATTTATTTTAAGGTTTCATTCTTTAATAATTTTTTATTTATATAAGTCTATCTGATAATGTAATGAAATATAATCGATACATGCCTAAAACTAAATCTACAACTAAGTAATTGATAGAAATTCATTTACAGTATAAAAACATTTTTTTTATAAAAAATCTTCCAATTTAATTTTAAAATCTAGAATAGTTCTGTAGGATGTGATGTCAATTTATTAAAAAATAGGTTCTCTATAATCAGGAGAGTATTGCGAGTCTATCCATGTAAATAAAATCTTTAGCCACTTCAATATTTCCCTGATATTAATCTAAAAACATTGGCAATATACCTAATGATATATTTCTAAACTATAAAAATATTGTCTCTAGTGGATTATCTTCAAAAACAGATACCATACCTCAATCAACTACAGTATTTTTAGTTGAATTCAGCATGGCAATAATTTTTTTCCCTCTGGAAGACATGATTCAAAATCTCCTATACGTCTTTTTTATGCGGCTGCAAAATCTATCTGAACTAAAAACGAAGCGTATGTTAAAATAGATCTACAATCCTGTTTGAAATATATATAATGAAATAAAAATAATCTATACCTAATAAAACATGCATTTGTCAAAAAATATTAAATAAAACTTACCGTTTTTTACATAAAAATAATAAAAACAAAGCACGTGTAACCGTCTTGACATGCATCGTGTGACTGAGTATTGACGAAGTAAAGGATAGGAGATTTTACATGCCGCGACAGGTTGGGTTTCTAATGGGAGAATTTGAAATAACAGAGTTTAACGATTTTGCGATTTTTTGAGCTATAGGATAATTTTACTTAACATGCGCATGGCCTAGTAGAATGCAAAAACAGTAATAACTCATTTTCGGAACAAATTCCAGATAGGAGTTTTTGCCAGGTCGCCCGCGATATACAAATTTACGAGTTCGACTGTCGAAGTCATGTGCCTCGATAACCCACCTGGGGGTCAATTCTCGACTTGTAGGAACCTTTTCCTATAGGAATTTGTGACACTTTCCTACATGTAGACAAATGTCATAAATTTCCGATGTGTAGAAAAATGTCAAAAATTCCTATAGGAAAAAATTCCTACGAGTCGAGAATCGACCCCCTGGTAGACGCGCGGATGGCTCTAGTCCGTTACAGGTTAGATCCCAGATCGACGCATACATTTTTTCTCTTTTTTAATTCTGACACTTTTCCATTGTTCTTTAGTTTGTTTTTACTTTAGGGATATGGGGGTTTATGTTTCATAATTTCATAGGGGTAATTGGAGATTATATGTGAAGGGTCCAGACTAAGAAAGGGAAATGTCAAAATAAGTAAATTTTCAGTAGAGCGATTTTAAACTTTAAAACCTCATTATTTTTTATGCCGATAACGCCCACTGAATTTTTAAATATTATTGATAATAAAATGTTCAGATTTGAATTGTAGAACTTTTTAACAAAATGTCTGCCCATTTTTTGTATAAATGACTTTTAGCTAGACAAATGCATTACGTAACTTACAAGGAGGGGGAATGTCATAGTATTTTAAGAGAATTGTTTTAGTAGGATGATTGATTTTTAAATATTATATTGTCAAATATACACTTTTGTAATTGTGGCAATGGCCTTAGTTGTCGAGGCACGTTAAATTTAAATAAAAAATATATATACACTAAATATTGACAAAAAAAAAAAACAAATCCGCATGCAAATATTATTTTTCATGCTTTCTTTTTGTGCCTCTTGTAGCTTGTGCCTTTTGCTGAGTTTTTTAGCGTGAGGCAACGATGTCAAATATTCAGCTGTACTTGGGTTGAAGCAAAACTTCTTCAGGCACTGCAGGTCTTGATATTTATCATATTTTATAGGTAGCAACTCTGTTTAGGAAAAAACTAATATTACATTACATCAAATGCAGTAGTAAAATATACCTTCGTATAAATTGTCTGATATTTTCATGTTTTCAAAATTGATTCTTCGAGTGTTTCTTTTTGCCAAATTGAAAAAGATACACTAAAAAATTAATAACCAAATAAAGCTAGAAAGTTAGATGTTATTGATAAATTTAATATACATATAGGCGTAAGTATTATTAAAATATGGATTAAAAATATGCTTATCTAATAAAATTAATTCAATTCTACATACAGTTTTGACTAAAACTACTCTCTTAACTCATGTTTGAACAATCAATTGTATAATGGATGTAATAAATTATTGCTAATTAACTAGCGTTAATCTTAAACGCCACGCTTCTAATGATACTAATTACCAAGTCTCAGTTGTAATCGTTTATACCTATTTTATCATTGGATTATTTAAAAATAATAATTGAAAGTAAATAACTTAATACAAAAAGCTGTTAGCGTTCCCCGCGTGGGAATTTGAAAAAACTAAATTAAAGGTCAACAGAATTGTATTGAATATTAATACGTAATATAATTCCTTTATTAACAGGCTAGGACTAAAAGGTTTTGTCTTTGAAATTATTTTTAATCGACTTCAAAAAAGGAGAAGGTTCTCAATTCGTCGGTATACTTTTTATATTGAACAGTATTGCTATCTCGAAAACCGTAAGAGTTACAAAGTCGGTTAAATGGGAAAAAAAGTTGTACTTTTGCAAGACTAATTTAGTGATGTTTTAAACCGAGAACATCAGGACCGGATTCCAAGATATTTAAGGAAAACCAAATGACTCTATTTTCGATTGTATTGCCTTTATTTTACAAATTAGAAAAAAAAATCTAATTAGATTTTTTTATTTGGTATTAAGTAGCGCTTAATTTACCGTAGACATATTTTTTATACAACGGTTCGTTTCTGGAGGGCCACCATCAAGTATTTTTTGAATACGGACCTGTATTTTTTATTCCATTTTAGTTCATTAGTAGTTTAGGACGTTTGGATACTTTTTATTATTGCTATTGCAAGGTCACTATAAATTTTATTACTGAAGTCATTGATAGACGATCGCATACTAATTTATTGTTCTCCAAAGCATTTGACATACTTAAACACGGAATTATATATAAAAAAAAAATATATTTACATGGCTTCTCGCCATTTCTGATTAAATTAAGTTCTTCCTTGAGTCCACTTTTATTCAATATCTTCATCAATGATATGGTATACTCAATGATGAAGCTGTTTTTTCGTCTGTCTATAGAATGTATGGTTTTTTAGCTCGAAACTATGACTATATAAGGACTAAAATTGAAATGTTATCAGATATTAAACAGATCTGGATGACGTACATATTCTGAAACTTGAATCAGGCTCAGATGAAAGATATCAGCCCTCGTATAAATTGATGTAACATCAATAAATGGAAATCTAAACATTAAAAATTATAACTAAATTTTATCGATTTAATGTAAAGATTAGATATTATTTTGTATCCAATTGGATTTCAGATCCTTTTGAGATCAAATTTCTATACAAATTGTAATGTAATTCTGTTAACAATAACAGTCTAGACATTATCGAAGAAAACATTTCAATGTCCCTTCTTAAACTCTTAACTAACACCAACTGTTTTGCTTAATTAACCAATTTACGTAATGTGTAATAATTATATTTCTAGTTTTTCTGACATGTTTAGTTGTAGTTTAAAGCAATTAATAAAAGTTGCATAAACCAGGACAGATATCAAGTCAATTCATTAAATTGATTTTTATTTTTGGCATTACTTTCTTTTTTTTATTTTATTGTTAAATTATCTTGTAAGTAGAAAACTGTTGAACAATAAAGTTGTTACTTGTTTTCGAACTTCGGGCTCACTTCTTCAAATGTCAAAAGGGTTAGGCTGGGGCTCGATCATCAAACCATAAAAACCGTAAATGTAATCATGACCCGATTGTAAAGTACTTAGTCTATATTTATCAGAGATTGAGATGACATTAAGAGATATAAATAACACCACTTTTGTCATATTTGTATGAAATTTTGACATATTTTATTCTGAGTAATACATATAATAGTTATTTAAGCAACAAGTGTGTAAAGTTAATAAAAAAAGGACTTTATACACGAGTTCCTACAATATTTTTTCTACTACCGTACACATTAACCACTAATATTAGAAATATAAAAGTTACTTTTTTACTCTGTGGAGTGCGTAAAGTATGTACTTTACGCACGGAAGCAGAAAAAAAAATGTTTACATAGTCGCCAGTATTTAAAGCCTTAAATAGTTATATCCACATAAAGTATACAAAATACAACAAATATTAAAAATATTAGGTGACATATTTTATTCTTACAAAATAATCATTAATGTTATATGTGTCCAATAATATATATTTTTTCTACACCCACATCGATATTAGCTAATCTACGCACAGACTACAAATCTAAAAAGTATGTTATTTTCACCCATCACAGTTCATATTTTGGACACCCAACTACTATTCTAAAATTTTAAATAAATGACAATTCTGTCAAACTAATTGTCAGTATATTTTTTAGTTATTGAGATTAAAAATACATTAAAATTAGTTATTTTTTTGTAGAATCGATAAATAATAGCATTTTTATTTTTATTTGGTCCACATTTTGAAAAAAAAAATTTAATTTTAATCATACTATATGAAACTAATTTAATTACGAGTATTAAAACTAAAATCCGAAAAGAGGCGGTGGAGAAGAAGACAGAGCATCTATTTTCCACGCGAAAATCCCGGGGTCGAATCTGGGCTGGTGAACAATTAAATTAAATTTTTTTTTTTTTCATTTTTATCTTATAAATTTGTAAAATTCATAAATTATTTTAAAATTAGTTATGTTTTCTCAATAACCTAAAATAATTTTTTAAATTTGTAGATTTTCGCTAGTGGGTCGTAGACGAAATATACTATACAACTTTAGTGGTTTCTCCACTCGTGTTGCACAAACTACTATTTTCTACACCCACATGAATATTAGCTTATCTATGCACAGACTACAAAACGAAAAAGTATGCTATTGTGTTCAACCGAACGAATATATTTTATATTCATTCTGCCTAGTAAGGACACTGCAAAAAATGAAATCTACCTGTCACTGTTCATGTTTTGGTCACCTGGCAAATTTTTTTATTTTTTTTTAATTCTAAATAAATGACAATTCTGTCAAACTAATTATCATTATATTTTTTGGTCATTGAGACTAAATATACATTAAAATGAGTTATTTTTGTATAGAATCGATAAATAATAGCATTTTTATTTCGTTTGTGTATATTTACAAATAAACCATAAATAATCTTAATAAAAGTATAAGAAATCAATTTAATTACGAGTATTAAAATTAAAATGTTATGTGTGGCGATGGATCAGACTAGGGCATCTGGCTGAAATGCAGAGGCCCCAGGTTCAATTCTAGGATTAATAGGGGTGGGTGGCTCAGTGGTAGAGTCTCTGCCTGTGGATCCAAGGGTCCCAGGTTCGAATCCCACTGTTGGCCGGGTTTTTTTAATTTAATTTAAATTATTTAAAATTAATTCTGATGCCTTGGTAGGATTCCCCACTCGACCATTCACTGTTAAGTTCTAATTAACAGTGCTGTTCCTGAAGTGGCGCTGGGAAACAGTAGCCTACACAGAACACGAGGCTAATAACCTTAGCAGTTGATGCCGATGACACAAAAAAAATACCCTAAAATAATTTTTTAAATTTCCATTAGTGGGTCGTAAAAAAAAAGTACTAAGTTTCCCGTCTGTAAATACCTGTTCCAAGCATCTCGAACTGTAGACCGCGGAATTACCAGAGCAGGCGACATAACTTTTAATACGTCATCCTCTATGACAGCAACAATTGTACCCATGTCTGCTGGGGTGCGTTCAGAAATGAAGAGCGTCAAATTTTCAATCGTCCGGACAAAATTCGTCGGAACGTTTATTTTTTCCCGATCAATACGAACGGTAATTGCAAAGTATTGTCAAATAAAGTTTTTGGTTATGTCTTTTCTGTTATCTGATATTGTAGGAATTATCAAAAATTAGTAAATAGGTAACATCATTGACGTCCACATAGACTTTTTTATGTAAAAATTCAATTCATTACCTGTGTCATAAAATTTTATCATTTTGTATAATAAAATTACCATCGTTTCCGACAACTAGACGATAATTGATGGAATTAATTCTCTCACTCATACTCATATTTAAATATGTTTTACTCAAAAAGTAAAAATAGGAAATAAAATACTAGGTGGTTCTCTTAGGTTAATTAGGGCTATGACATACTGCGCAAGTCGAGTAAAAATTACCCTACTCAACACGATGGGTAAAATTTCTTCATCCCGACGCGTTTTTCTTTTAAATAGGAACGGCTGGGGAATTCGTCCAGATAAAACGTTCCATATTTAGGAACGCTTTTTAGAATTTAGACAACGTCCGGACGCATTTACCCTACATTTCTGAACGCACCCCTGTAGTTAATACCAGTATAATAACACAACAAATTCTAATGCGGAACTGTCAATGTCAAACATTTTGTCACAATAATCGCGTACTTAACCAACTTCGATAATTTTTAACCAATAGCTTGACATGAATTTTCACAAATTTATTAAAATATACAGTGTTTTATTAAAAAAAAATTGTAGCTCGCAGAAGATTTGAGATAATCGCATGAATAAAAAAAAAACAAAATGTTTGAAATACATCTGAGATTATAGGAAACAGTATGTAAACAAAATTATCGGCCTCACTTTTAGTACAAGGTGTTTTGAGGTTGCGACAAAAAACAACATTTTGATTTACCCCTGTATAAGATTGCCTAAACGAAAAACGTTACTTATTACAAAAATTTGCAAAAAAAATCACAATAGATGTATCTACAAACTGGTAGAAAATTCATAAAAATAGAATAAAACATAAAAAAGTTATATAACATCAAACTTGGTCAAAATTTTATGGTGGCGGAATTTTCTGCTGGAGATCCACTATATCTGGTGAATGATTTGCAAAATAGTTATTTAACGTTTCTATATCGATTTCAAATTCTATTTGATTTTTTATTACGTCCTGTTTTCATTATTTATTAATTGCCAAACAGTTATAGATTTATTATCTGAATTATGAATTTTTGGAGGAAGTTTTGCATTTTTTAGCAATACATTATATTTAGTTTCCTCTTGTTAACATTAGTGTTTTATTGTAATCTATTGGTTTGTTTTTAATAACATCTTGTAAAAATAACACTAATTCTTTTTGTTTCGTCTGCATTCAGATAACTCCAGTTTTTATTACATTTTCTTTTTTGTTGAGAAATGTTTAGAATTTACATTAAAATGTTTTAGAAATGTATCACGAAGTGCTTCAACTTTTTCATTTTGCAGATACATTACTAAAATTTAAGTGGATAAGATTAATATACTCGTTGATATGAAGAAATCTTCAGGAATGACATATCACCGATAATTTTTTCATGGAATTGTATCATATTTATTTTTAAATAATATAAATATGTTTGTAATGGGTTGAACATTTTATTTGAATTGGCTTTATTTAAAAAAATCACATTTTTTTATCTGATTAAAATTTACTTCTAGTATACAGCTATAAAAACGTTATTTTGAAATAAGCTCTGCCTTGTGGTTCCATTTAATTAGTACGATAAACTTGTATGACATATCCATCCCCTTCCCACTTCCCTCTTACCTATTAACCAAATTTTGATTATTTTTATTATTAATGTACATAAATAAGGTAAAAAATGGTATATTTTATTTCAGGTACGGCGAGGTACGCAAGTATAAATACGCATTTAGGCATCGAACAATCTAGGAGAGATGATCTGGAATCGTTAGGTTATGTTTTAATGTACTTTAATAGGGGCTCGTTACCTTGGCAGGGTTTAAAGGCCGCTAATAAAAGACAGAAATACGAACGTATTTCGGAAAAGAAAATGTCCACTCCAATAGAAGAGCTCTGTAAGGTAAGGCTGTTTATTACTTTTTGAACAAAATGAAATATTCAAAATCATATACCACATAATGTAAAATATAAATGAAGTGTATATAACTGTTCAAAGATGTTGGGAGTTCTTCAAAAATACGTTGAAAAAAATTATCAAAGGTCTAGTTGACCAGTGAATAGTTTAAAAATTGTACGCGTTGAATAATTTGCTATTCGGCTGTTCAACTAGATCTCAGACAGTCTTCATCAAATTTTAAAAAACCCAAACAGACCTTTAAATCTTAATAAATGCCAGACAAAATTGTTTATTAATTAAAAAATTATATTGTCATGTAAATTCTTATGATTTTGAATGTTTCTTTTCGTTACTACTTTGACTACTTTATTACTTTTTTCTTAGAAATACCATTACTACAAAGCCCATACATGGAAAAACTAATAATAAAAATTTTCTTTCTTAATAAGAATATAATTCTAATAACTAGATATGATTTAGTATTTGATTATTTGTTGTCGGGTTCTAATTTATAATGGTCATCAACTCTAACACAGAAAGAGACCTTTGTTAACCACAACTGAGACATCAAAAAATCTGATTTCTTAAACTTTTGTTACAATCTCAAAATATTTTGTTTCAGGGCTACCCTATAGAATTTCCTACTTACCTAAATTATTGTCGACAATTGAGGTTCGAAGAAAGGCCGGACTACAGTTATTTAAGACAATTATTTAGGACTTTATTTCATAGACAAGGATTCACATATGATTATGTGTTTGATTGGAATATGCTCAAATTCGGTGCGTAATTAATAAATTCCAAAATCTAGTACCTGGATAATTTTTGTTAATAAATTATAGGTGGTTCGAGAGGTAGCCATTGCGAAGAAAACGGCGGCAGATCGAGCGCTAGATATGGAAGCCATGCCGCCGCAATTCCTGCCGATTCATCGCCCGCCGCTCCTCAGTCCAGGACGCGAAGGCCGCACGATGCTCGCATGGAAATGGTGTCTTCGGGCGGTAACGCTCCTACCCAAAATGTCCTAGATGAAGTCATCACTAGTAGTAAGTACTTGAAAACTATAGAAAACCACGTTATTGAAACGTGTTCGACTACAGTTTAATTAAAAAAGCGGCAATGTATAGACAGGCATAAAAGAAAAATGTTCACCATAAAGATCACTCTTCTCTTTTCTTCATATTTTTGTCATCTTTTATCATGTTATTTATTGATAATTTTATTTGATGCTTTTTTAATAATGCTCTTTGATAATTTTCCTTGGTAATGTTCTTTAGTAATCTTTTTCATTGATAAAATTAGAAATGTTCTTTGACAATGTTCTTTAATAATGGTCTTTGGTATTGTTCTTTGATAATGTTCTTCGATGATGATCTCTGACAATGTTCTTTAATAAATGGTCTTTGGTATTGTTCTTTGATAATGCTTTTCAATGATGCTCTCTGACAATGTTCTTTAATAAATGGTCTTTAGTATTGTTCTTTGATAATGTAGATACATTTCTGATAAATGTATTTGATAATGTTCCTTAATGATCTAATTATTTAATAATATTCTTTGACAAACTTCTTCGATGTTTTTTTATCTCACATTACAATAATTAGAATTTTATTTAGTTACTATTACTATTGCCTAAGATGAAAAACAAGTGATAATGTCATTGACATCATCATTACTACTACGACATTTTTCTTTTCTTTACCAATGTGATACAGTTACATTTTGTTTTGTTTTTCATAATAACTACTAAACTACGTGTTTTTCTTAACATCTATCATCCTTCTGTAAAATCTATAACTTTCAGTTCCAGTTTTAGTGGAAAGTTAAGAATAATCCCACCTCACTTCACCTCTGACTGTTATATTATTTTTTGAAGGTCGTTAATTATTTGTCATAGATAATGTACATTTTAACTTCGCAATATACATTCTCAGTCTTACAATATTTTTATTTACCATTGAATCATCAACAAAACATTTTAAAATCCCACATTCAGCAACCCCAAAAACATATAAACCATTGAAAAAAGTGGTTGCAGATAAATGAGGTACAACAAATGTTGGATATCTACAGCTTGTAATATGAAAACTTAATTTTTTTTATGAATTTTTTAATTTTAGACTCGCCTAGAATGTATGATAGTCATGAAAGAAGAGTTTCTATGAGACTTCGAGCCAGTCAAGGAGCCCCGAACGCTTCCACGTCAGACTTAAGCACCTCTAAACAAGCCAAGTGAGTTGCTAATCTATAATTTTGTGTTTTATTAATGTATATAATAATTTTTGTATTATATATGTATATTTGTATTAAAATATTTCATTAGCACATCCAGCTTTTTAAAATTATTGGTTAATTGATTTGAGGTATATTTAAAACTTGCTTTTTTTTCGTTGTTTTGCATTTTTGCTTAAGCCTTGGTTTCTTTGAACACTTCGTCGCGGTGAGCGGGCAGTCCGTCAACCGTCGTGTTTTGACGATTTTATCCAACCAGAGTATTTAAATGGGAATGGTTTTCTTGAATCCGCTTAGTTGAACAGGACGGCGTCATGCCGCTGATTTGTCGCGAAGAGTCGGTTGATATCTGTTGAGTTTGATATCAGCGGAATCGTCGGCGTGTGCGGAAACTATATTGTTATTAATTTTAAAACAATGAGTGACAAATTCACATACAGATGACATCATGACTTTATTTTTAGAAAGTCTAAAATACTCCCTAAATTTGATTTCATTTCCAAAAAGCCTCCACTGCACAGTGATATTAAAGGCACCTTCCGTATCGCGACAAAAAAACAACTCATTCACTGGCTTATTGGAAACTTTGACGGTTGCAATTGCCAGTTCCTCTTGTTCTTTCTCTTCCAACAATAATAACAAGGAAAACAATTTATTTGCAACCATTTTAGTACCTTTCGTTTACATTCATAATACATAAACAGCACGTACAGACATAGAGAAAGTATCATTTTCTATATTTTTTAACAAACCATCTCGAGCGAAAATTGCTGTCCTCAGCGGTCGACGGACTGTCCGCTCACCGCGACGGAGTGTTCAAAGAAACCAAGTTTTAAAACTAATGAACTAAAACAAATAATGAAATAATAGTGCAAGTTTTAGTCTGTTTTTGTTCTATGTTGTGTGTGATTGGGTTCTCATTTCATTAATAATTTTCAGAATCTAATGAATGGGAAAATTTTCATTAAATCGTTTATTGACAATGTCTTTTTTTATAATTTGATTCAGAATTTCTATGTTCGTTTTCAACTATATCCGATAAATCTTCAACGTCTCAAAGATATTTTTTTTTTTTTTTTGAAATGCTTTTTCAACTCCACATAACCGAAAATATTTAACACCTTAATATCCTAGTCCTTATTTATATCCTTGGTTTTCTCTTACATATGATTTCTCAGTGTCGGCTTCTGCCCTTATGTATCTGGGAGCGCGCAATTTGGCAGCTTTGGGAAACTAAAAATTAAAAACGATTAGTGAATCAGATGTGATCTTTTTTCAGAGATTGGGATGGAAGTATTTGGCAGGGAGAGTGACGATATCTTTATTGTTTCACATGGTTTGAGATGGAAT
Source organism: Psylliodes chrysocephalus (assembly GCA_927349885.1). Taxonomy (NCBI): domain Eukaryota; kingdom Metazoa; phylum Arthropoda; class Insecta; order Coleoptera; family Chrysomelidae; genus Psylliodes; species Psylliodes chrysocephalus. The sequence continues at coordinate 533,719 of OV651822.1, read as the reverse complement.
AAGAGTACTTTGTAGGCAGTGGCGGCTTGTGGGGGGTTCACAGTGACAGAATATAGGTATCAGTGCAGATGTATGGAAAAAACTTTCAGTGTTTTAGAAAGTTTATAATATACCTTTCTAAAACACTGACAGTTTTTTACCTATATCTGTACCGGGATCTATATTCTGTTACTGTGAACCCCCAAAATTTTGGTCACGAGCCGCATCTGTTTGTAGGGAAGGAGGTGACTTAAAGATCTTGGCACTGTGGCCACCACTGAACTTTCCTAATTGTATTAAAAACTGCTTTTACTATTTCTAAACCTTTTTTAATATACTATGAGCGATCCCAGTTTCACCCAAGGTAGACTGTTAGAAAATTATTTTCACATTTACACTTTTTTCTTGATATCCTTCTTCGTTACAAAAATAGATTTTCTAGACTCTAGACTATCATTCTTGATTTCTATTAAATTTTTCATATCATGTACCATCATTAAGTCGTTTTCGGCCTCCCTCATCGTCTTTTAAAAATTTTAAGCTATCTTCTTTCTTAGATACATTAGATTGATATTGTTCGAAGGTTTCAACATATGAAATAAATAATTTAACTGAAAATTTGTTATTATATTACAATTTATATGAGAATATTACATATTTTAGAACAAAAACAATGCAGCTTTGACAAAAAAAGTTTGTGAAAAACAAACAAAAATGGAAGCGAAATATGTTTTCCAAAAGTTATCATGTGCTTTTAAAATTCGCTGCTTGTACACGGAACAGTCAGAAAATAACCGTAAAACTGTTATACCTTAAATCGACTAATGTGTACTGTCATCTAGTAGACGTTGCACTAAAATTGACTTGCGTGGAGTAGTCTGAATTTATGTCTTTAAAATGATTTAAAACAGAAGAAATAAATTATAAATAAATAAATAAATCATGTCAGTATAATTTAATATATTTAATATATTTTATAAATTGATGTTTGCCGAATTTAGTAAAATTATACTGAGTAATTAAAAGAAATTACCGTTATTATTAATTTTTTAATTTTTTTTATATAACCATGTTTCGTTTAATCGTCTTATTTTTAATAAAATATTTTCCAGATGTTCTATATCCCATTTTTGTTGATTCTCGATGCAATATTGAGTACATCGTTGTTTTCAGATAGCACTCAAATTTTTTATAACCGGTTTAGTTTATCTTTTTATTTTCTTCTTTTTTAAACTATACTGGGGTCTATTCTGTAACGAATTCTTTATATCAAGTGTCCCAAATTGTTTTACCCAAGTCATAACTTCTAAACCATACAAGATAATCGAACTGGAAAAAAAAAACATCCAGTATAATTGGCGATGGAATTTGAAACGAATGAAGATTTGATGGCCTACTTCCCAAAAACCATCCCCTCAAAAATTTTTAATGACACCCTAATTTTTTGGCTTATTTTTACATTCTCCAATTATCCAGTGGCCGGCTAGGTCACCTGATTTGTCGCCTTTTAGATTTTTTATGGGGTACTATAAAGGGCATAGTATATGAAACAAAACCAGAGGGACTTAGAAGATTTACAAAATAGAATCAGAAATGTTTGTAAGATGATTTGAGCTTCATGTACAAGAAATTTACTGTTAAAGTTTAATAAGTGTTTAAATTCGTTTCTTGTCTCTCCTTCTCTTGTTTCAATGTCTGTTTTTTATTATCTATCACCTAAAAAAGACTATTGTATTTTTTATTTCATATCTCGCTTATTTGAGAAGCGATTTAAAAATTTTAAAAACTGTTGTGCATAAAATAGTAACGACTACAAAATTGAGCAAAACAAAATAAGGTGTCATTAATAATTTTTGAGCGGTTGGTTTTTGTGGGTGAGTCGTTAAATCTTCATTCGTTTCAAAGTCCACCTTCAATTATGCTGGGTGGTGTTTGCCTGGTTCGATTATCTTGTATGGTTTATAAGTTATAGCCCGTGTAAAACAATTTGAGACACCATGTATATTAACAGCCGATAAAATATTAACGACCTTTAAAAATATTTACTTAATCAGAATGTAAAATGTAAATTGATTTAAAAAATTATTGGAAAATGAAGAAAGGTATGGAGTATATAACATTTTTAATGTGATTGCCTACATTTAATATCCAGAGCAGAATTTAGATTACTTCAAACGTCAATTAGGGCCTAAGCCACCCGTTCTAATTGCCAAATGTATGTGTATATTTCAAAACATTTTTCGATTCAGTAAAGATGTAGCCATAATTATATTTTTGGTGTTGGTTTTAGTATTAAAATAAAAAGACAAACCCTAATCAAAATTGAAAATTGTTTGGTTATTGAATAATGTTATTTCGTCCACCCTTCTTGTTTTCCTTTAATGAACTATTATGCGTACCTTTGGTCAAAATTAGTTCAAATTAATCTTAAGCTGATGTTGTAAAGAAGGACTGTTTTAAAATTGATAATTTTTAACAATTCTCTAAAATTTGTGTATACAGATTTTTTTTTATTAACGGGCGGCTAAAATTTACATTTTTAAATTTTAAAGGATGTTATCTGCCCAAGTTTTCTTTAGTAAGAATTTCAGGCTAATTATTTTATTTAATTTTTTCGCGCATGCTCATAACACTTTTCACTTTTGAAAATTATAGTTATAGAAATGTTTACGGACATTTCCGAGCGACCCATCATTAATGTAAATACTTGTAACATTATTTATGAGGGAAATATTTGGATCTTACTATGAATAAATTTGTATTTTTTTTTAATTATATCTGTTGATTTCCGCGCTTATGTTTTTTCGGTTATTTACTGACTTTTCGCGATATTCAGTGTGTACAAAAAGTAACGCCTCTTGTTAATATTTCTCTGATAGGTTTACAAAAAAAGTTATCAGTATGAGTCAATTAGTGAGTCCCCAAAGCTGTTGTATTGAGATTTTAAATACTTAAAATAAATACTTAAGTATAAAAAGATACTTCAAGTATTTGACTTAAGTACTAATGCAAACGTTGGTACTTGTACTTACAATTTTAAGTTTTTCAATTTTACTTGTACTTATTACTTAAAATATCATTCAAGAACATTTTACTTAAAAGCTTTCGAAAATTTATACTTAAGTTTTTTTAAAATACTTAAGTACCAGTAAAATTACTTGAAGTAAATATTTTTAGTTAAAGTTTTTTTAAAAAACTTTAGTACAATTTACTTGAAAAACAAAATAAATCCAATAATAATATCCAGTATTCAGTTATTAAGATGCCAGTCTTTTCATGTTAATGTGTATGTAGATCGTGAAAATAGGTGCCAGTATGTCATTTTTTACTTATACTTTGTAAGTTTGTACTGGTACTTGATTCTTATTAAAAAAACTTGTACTTAATACTTAAATACTTTTCCTTAGTACTTACAACAGCTGTCATGTCGTATATAATGTTTCCGCAGGCGAAAGAAATGGTGAATAATCACTTTACCGTAGGAAAATTTCAAATTTTCCTACATCATCCAATAGAAAAATCTTGAAAACTCATTTATTTTAAATTTTTTCATAAATTTCTGAAAAAAAAAAAATTAAAGGTTTCGCGGTTTTTTAAATTGTTCCCCATACCCAGTCTTGGGTTTTGAGGTTTTTTGCTCTATCGCCTCTTAAGCAAAGTTTTTTTCCTGCAAAAATTGTCTTGCCACATCGGGAAAATGTCGATGGCAGATCGTCAAGAATGTCGAGTAGTATACCCGAATTTTTAGTTTTTCCGGAAAATTAGGGAAACAAAAATTTTCCGGAAACTGATAAATAAAAAAAAACTGCCATGTCGGAAAATAGAGGACTTCTATACAAGGGAAGTGCAACCGACTTGACAAATTTTTTTTGATACTAATGACATAAGAAATCGGGTAACATAAAGAAGCTGTTTTTTTGTTAAATTTTTGGTTTTTCTTATCTACTTGTATGTCATTTAGATACCATGTTGTACCCGTAACGTAAAAAATACTTTATTTTAGGATATTTTACATTTAAAGGTTAAAAACATTTGTTAATATCAGCTGTGGATAATGTCAAAACATAAGCGTAGCATTGCATTTTATTTTTTGTTATTAATAGTCTATTTTTTCATTTGGTTTTATTTATTTATGTCAATTGCAAAATGCTGCTACTACGAATACAAGTTCTATACAATATACAACCAACATACAATACTAGTTACGTTATGCCCATCTATGGTTACGCCTGTGTTCTACAAACAACATAATTGACAGCTGACAATGACAAAATTTTTCAACCTTTAAATGTAAAATACCCTAAACTAAAAAGTCTTTTTCACGCTACGGGTATAACAAGGTATGCAAATGGCATGAAAGTAAATAGGAAAAACCAAAAAGCAAACTAAAAAACAGCCTCTTTATGTGACCCGATTTCTTATGTCATTAGTGTAAATTTTATTTTGTCAAGTTGGTTACACTTCCCTTGAATAGAAGTCCTCTATTGGTGGAAACACACTTTCTCAAAGGAAAATGAAAAATTTTCGGAGATGATTGGACATAGAAAATTTCAATCTTTCAGAAGGGACAAAATTCGATGGCCCATCAAACTTCGTAACAGAGAGACAACACGTACCTTTCTTTTTAATTATAAATATACCGGGTGTACCATTACTCTAAAATAACGCAAGATTGTATATTTTTTATATTACACCCTGTATATTTTTTCAGTTTTTCGTAAAAATTTAAAGTACCACCGTGAAAACCGCAGTATATATAGTTGAGTACTATTTAAAAATATATATTCCTGTGTCATTTTGGAATAATGGTGCACCCGGTATATTTCTAATTGACCTATACTGATTATATCAATCACAATGTAATAATTTCCTACACTTTTAGTTGATTTATTTTCGATAATCATACACCGTACTTAACTAATAGCTGATAATCATGCTAGATATATTAATGCTGTAAAAATCTAGTAAGCAAGCTTGTCATGTTTTGTTGCTTTTGTACTGTAACTGTAAATTTATTGAGCTGTCCTATTTTATTAATTTAAAATATAATCTTTCGAATACAACTTTTGATATCGGGACTATAGATAATCGCATAAATTAATGAAGTCAAATTAATTTTTGACAATACTTTTCCTGTGTTAGATTATGTAATATCGATAGTCCCGATACCACTCGTATTATACAGCATGTCTGAAAAATAAAAAAAAAAATGAGAAATTGATTTAATATTAAATTTTCGAAAAAAACAAAGTAAGTTTATTATAAATTAATTATTAGATGGCCATGAATCTAAACTAGGACATAATTTTTAATTCCTATCAACATTTTCAAACGACATTTTTGTTCTGTAATTAAATTTAAAATCATAAATGAATATTTATTATTTTCTCTGTATTACTACTAAATATTTTACAAAGTTGATTATTGATTTCTATGTAATGCAGAACTTTTTATGAAGAGAATCAATTTCTTTTTGAAAAATTAATATATTTCGCATTTATTGCCAACTTTCTCGGACATTCTGTATATAATAACTTATTTCACAATACTTTTATTGAAAATATTGTTTGGAAACCTATAGGAAATCGAAATATTAGCAAGTTATGTTACTTTTTGTACACGCTGTATAAATATTTATTGATTCTGTTCTGTTGTAACAATCTAACATTTTGTCTTTGTTTTATTTTATTTTCTTTTCGAACTCACCACTCACCATCACCGCTTTCATCACGTCACCACATAAATAAAAAAATCAAAAAACTAATCCACCACCAAACTCAAAAATCAAAAAAACACAACCACCACCCGATAAACCGAATGACATGTGGCAACCTATGTGTGATTTTTATTTATTCTGGAAGCGCCTCCGGAGTGGCAATGGTACCTCCAAGCGGACAGACGGGGGCCCAGGGCCCGCTACCTAGGCGGGGCAGCGCTTCCAAAGACGCACCGGCAGCGCCCCGGCTCAAAAAGTGAGATAATGGACCGAAATAAATATTTTTTTAATAGTGACATATTTTAATTTTTCCTAGATAGAATTTTTTTTTATATTGGAGTCGGCTAAAAGGGAGGTATCAGTTTGATGAAGGATTAAAGAATGCCGAGTCGCATTTAAAATACGGTTATAACAAATTGGTGTATTTTTATTTATTTGAGATTTCCTTTCGTCGACCAATATTTTTCTTGAAGGGAATTCAAGAAAGTGTAAAAAAAATATATATTTTCACGCGAGCTTTTTACAGGGTTCGACAAACTTCCAGCGGAGTCTTGAGAATTTGGTTTAATGGCTTTTAACACTTAAAGGGCAGCGACGTAAATGTATTTGTCTCGTTATATATATGACACTTTATAAATTCAATCGTATATCCTAAGATTTAAGTACGTAAAAATTGTCGACGTGTCAGAGAAATGACCGTCACATGGCAGTTGAAAGTGTTAAAATGGAGTATGTGAAAATGTTTACAGGGTAATACAATAATAAATTTATTAAAGAATAGAAAACAATTTTTTAAAAATTTTGATATGTTCAAAATTTTACTTCAAACAGAAGGACACTGAATATTAATTCAGAAATCCAAAATTGTAAAAACTGTGTCTCTTAATAATAAATTTCATATATACAGCATTTCACAGGGGTACTATTGGAATCTCAGAACCATATCTAAAATATTTCAAATAAATAAAAACTTGCATTTTTCTTTTTTTTTTGCTCTATTTTTTTCAGTTTTAAGAATATCAAATTATAAAGAAATTGTTTGTATTATTAATGGTTTTAACAATTATTATCTTTTAAAAACCATAATAAAGCATAATTTTAATTGAACTTGATGATGGCCAAACAAATATAAATCGTTTTGAATAATTTTTTTATTATATTAGGTATATATAAAAAAACTATCCAGTTCTGCATTTAAAAAGTGTAGTGCTCTTGGATTCTATAGTGCCACCCATTCTGTCTGAATGGGAATGGAGGTTTTATCCTCCTCTTCGCAGAATCTGAACTCAGTATATTTGTTTTTTAAAGTGTTCTTTGAGTTAACAATATCTGGTAAAGATCCCCATTCAAAAAGTGTATTTGTATTTCATATAATTCCTAAATTCATACAAAAACCAAAATTTTCCAATAATAAGTTTTTGTTCGTTTAAGAAAGCTATAGGTTATGGGTTAGCATTTTATAGTTTTATAGGTTATATAATTAAATGAAGCTTCGTAGCTTCTTACAGAATGCAGAACGTGTATTTTATTACCCAAATCCACACCCAATCCAATATCTGATAAATTGTGGGTTGGTATCTTTCTGCATAACGCTGTCCAATTATCCATATACCAAGGAAAATATCTTCAGTAAATAATTTTTGTAAAAAAAAAATAATTAGTTTTTTTTTGGTTCACCCTATACATGTAATTTTTCACTTATTTCCGTTTAAAGGTCATTGATGAATATTTGAATGAAATAATTTATCGAATATAGGACAACAACATAGGTTTGCTGGACTCTGTATACCTATTATCCCATTTAATTATAAATAAATGGAGAAAAACAGCAATTTTGCTCTCAATCGAAAAATATTTAAAAAAAAAACTGACATTTTTGAAATAAAATTACTTTGTTTTTGCAAAAAAATCTTTAATTTTTTTTAGTTGATAATATGGCAACTAAAAATGTTTTGAAAAAATTCTGGGAAATATTTCAGCGTAAGTAAAAAAAGTTCCTATATGTCACTTAATTATTATCTCTTAATTGTTAAGAACATCAGGTATATTTTTTGGCGATAAATTTAAACTAATAAGATATCATTCATTGTTTGGTTTTAATTGGTCTAATTCTTTAAGTGGCTATAGGAAACAGTAATAATACCTACATAGAGCATTAAAGAACAAGAAGTGAATTATAGATAACTTTAAGGGCTTTCCGAAAATTATCAATTGAAAGTTGTTGCATTTGATGAGTTACAATTAAAATTTTGCTTTTTTCTTCTGTTATGTAAATAAAAATTATGTAAAATATCTATATTGTATATAAATTAGTAGGATTTGTGTAAAAAATTAAATTAATATCATGGGATATAATATTCAAATAATAAGCACGTTTATTACAGTTAGCTTATGAGAAAAAATGGTATTCCATTATCATAGACCCGCATCTATAATTTTGACCGGGAAAAGGGGTAAACTCGACGATATTCTTTAGACGTTCCCAAACTGATACTTTTTTTCTGACTGAGAGGGAACACGATTAGATAGAATGTTTAGAGAAGTGATAAGAACAGTGTTTTTTTAATAAATGTGATTTTGTTAAGTTTTCCAACCCTTTTTGAGCTGTTTTCCTACACTCTTCGCATGTTTTTTTTTTATTAATTCGTTTGAAACGCGTACGATTCTCTTGAAAGATAATTATAAAAATTAAGAATTATTAAGAATTTTTTAGTGATAGTTTTATTATTTTTTTTTTTTTAGTAAAGAGAATGTACACGTTTTGGAGCAAATGTGTATTTTAGTAGTGCAAAATACTTTGTAAATTGGTTTTCTATTACGAAAAATATAGTAAGTAAATCGACGGAAAGTAGTTAAAATACACTTTATGCACGAGTTACATACACTACAATTATATAAATAAAACATAATTGAGAAACACCAAAAAATGTATTATAATCTCGAGTAATTATTTTTTTTATGTTATTTGCTGCTTACTAATGTGAATCGCCAAGAAAATAGTAAATATTAACAACATTGACCAGTGATTAACGGGAATATCCAATAGAGGTGATTTAATATATGACTATATAAATTTCATAAATGTATGACCAACGAATTAAATGTGGATATTAAACAAAAAGAAATTGAACATTTTAAAAATAGTTTCAAATCCACATTTTACCAAAAACGAAAAAGTACTTGCTATAGTTAATATCCACGATTCTAATCAATCAAACAACGTACATTATTTACCTTAACTGTTTCAGGTAAGCAACATACGGGTAATCCTCATTACAATAAAAAAAATATACAAAAAGCATTTAAAGAATACATTAAGTTGCAACTTTTATTTTAAAAACAATCTCCAACATTAAAGTCAGTCAAATAAGAAGTATTAAGTATTTTAATTTTTTTTTTTAATAATAAAAAATACCAGAGTCTATTTGTTACTGCTTTTCTAAAGCTATTGAAAGATGTATCCTGAATATCCAAATTTAATGAATTTGCACTTATTTGCATTCTTGTTAGAGGACTAAGTCTGTCAGTTCTATGAAATGAAGACTAAATCATTTTGACGAGTAGGCATATCTTACTAGTACCTACTCTAAATTGAATGGATTCTATAAGTTCAGAACCATGAATGAATCCTGAAATTATTTTATTTAAAATAATAAATCTACTGTGTCCCTTCGAAATTCTAGACATTCAAGATCTATTAAGTTTAATAAAACATTAAAATCCTATTTGCCAATTACTAAATATCTCGGAAAACTTACAATTTTGTTTTTTAATTTGCATAAATTGTTGGTTTTTATGATATTTCTACCTCCTGATGAGGTCAACTCGGGGAAGTGCATACCTTCAATTTCAAAGTTGACTTTAAAATCAAGTTAAAAACTAGAGATTATCGTACTATATAGTTTTTTAAGCATACTAATATTTTTACAACCTTAAGTAATGATAATCCGAAAGTATTTTTACCTGAAAATTTGGATTTATTACAAAAAAAATAAATTGGTCGCAATCTCACAGAAATGCACTTACCCCAGTTTATGGGGCAAGTGCATTTCAGACCTCTTTCTTTCTATTTAGATGCTTATGATGATTATTCGAGGCAAGAGCAAAAAATATGTAAAATTTCAAATCGGTCAGTTTTTGCAGAACTTAATTATCTGTAATATTAAGAAAGATATAGTCAAATTAATATTTTGGTTTTAAATCTTAAGATTTTATTAGAAAAATTATTAAACATAAACCTTTAGAAAAGATTTGGAATACAAAATAACTGTTATACAAACTTTGGTAGATACTTTTAACATAACAAATATTTATTCTACGACTGGCACAGGGTCCTTAAATACATAGCGGTCTTTAGAATCCATCTCAATGTCTGGAACATCTGTATTCATAATCTCATGCATTGGGACGGTGTCTTGATCAGTCTTATGGAACTTGAAAGTCTTCTTCTCTTTATCTACACAGCGTAAATATTTAAGAAAACTCTTCTGAATCATATATTTCTTTTATTGCTCCTAGGTAAATTTTCACAGTTTTTTTGGTAGATTCATACTTGACTAGAACGAAATCTCCTGGTTTTCTTGGCACAACCGAAGCTTCAGAAGGATCTTCTTTATTTTTGGAGTTAGGAACTTGATCAACTGTTTCAAACGAACAAATACCAGTTTCTGCAACTTCCTTAGTTGTTGATTCGTTTGGTTTTAAGAATGGAACCAGATTGTTTTCGGGATCACTAATTTCCAATTCTGTCTCGAGATGGATTGATAGGTCGTCTATTTCTAACTCTGTTTCAGTAGGTATTTCTTCTCCAAAATCTTCATCAGATTCATCAATGCTCATATTAAATGGCAGTTCTTCCTCATCAGAGGATGATGACAATTCAAACTTCTATTTTTTCTTTTGATTCTCTTTTGTCTTCTTTGGTTTTTTATTCTTGGCTTTCTACTCCTTTTTTGTTTTTTGTTGGTTTTCTTTCGTAGCTTTCTTTTGCTTTTCGGCATCCTCCTTGTCTTTCAAAATTTTCATACACTCCTGAGATGTGATGACTTTTGACCCTAAACAAACTTTGGTTTTCTTAGCTGGCGGACCTCTCTGATTATGGGACGAAATAGTTGATAGTAACAATTTTTCGAAAGTATTGAGATAGTTCTGCACCTGCTCTAGGTTGCTTCCCGATGAGGTAGCGTCATGAATTTCGACGGCTTTAACCTGGTCATTTTTGTCTTTTTCAAAACCTGCAACCATATTAGTTTTAGGTGGTAAGAGATGATCAATTTCGGATGCTTCAACTTTGTCCATTTCGGGTGCTGCAACTTGGTCCAGTTCGAGTGCTGCCATTTGATCAGTTTCGAGCTGCAATGATTTCCATCGTTCCAAAGATAGTTGGTCAAAATTTTCTTCAGGAATGATATATTTATTAAACGGAAAGATGCCAGCTTTCCTTAATCCATTTTGAATAATGTCCGTATCGAAGTTTTTCCATAGTTCTATTTTTATCGTCATTGATCGTTTAGAAATTTTCTGACAGCCTTGTTGTCTCAACCTTTTGCAGAGATACTCGTCCCACGATGATTTAATGGACTTGAAAACTGCCAGATCGAGGGGCTAAAGTAAATGGCTTAAAAGAGGAGACAGTAAAATAATTGTCACGTGGTTTTTCCCAGCCAATTCCACTAATTTTAAACCAATGTGAGTTGCATGACCGTCACAGATCCTATGAGATACTAAGGGTATGGTCCGATATTAACCGACTACTTGTAACTAACCAGAAATTTTTGATAGCAGTTACTGAAAAAAACTAATTTATTGGTTACATTTGGACCCGTTTTTTATGTTTTTAATTTATAAAACCCTCGCAAGTTACGCCAGTGTTTAATGGAACTGGGAACTAGGATTCCTAGAATCGGCAATATGAAGGCTGATCACTTCGTCTGTAAAATATCAGAGACTAAATAACAGTTCCTGAAATATATCCCAACCTCTAAAGTTTACCGTGACTTAAAAATAATTCGTTTAGAAGCAGTTTGTGAATTTAGCTGTATGTTACATAGGTTTTTTTTGGAGATAAATTAGTTTTGGATTTTTTGTAACTCCTTTAGTTGTCAACGTATGTGATTACTGATTTGAGTATTATACTAGTGTCGAATCGTACTATCCAAAAACTGAAATAAACAGTATAAAAATTATTTTTCCTCGTTTCTATTTTGTATTTTTGCTACTTTCCCATCATCAAAGTTTTTCATTAACTTTGATTTTTTGTTTTGCTCATTTAGAAAGGAAAAAGTGCGTGCAATTGATGTAAGAAAATAGTTTTAATAATGATTTTAATAATAACACTACTAAAAGTGACTTCTAACGAGAGCAACGATTGTATAAAATGAATTGGAACAGATGTCACGTTGTACATTTATCTTTTCTATAATGTGGGTTTTTAAAAACCGTTTCCCATTTTGCCATGTAAACCTTTCAGTAATATTTTTTTTTTAGTTTAATTAAATATTAATTTCGATTGACAAAAATATAACTGCGTTGGATATATTTTTTAATAAGTTTCGTGGAAAATGGGAAACTAGTTTGCCGGATATAAAATAAAACAACAAGACTATTTCGTGTTACAAAAATACCGTTTTTTTTTTATCGCCATGTTTAGATCGCAGCAGTTACCAATATTTTTTAAAATAAAAATTGCATTTTTTTTAAAACAGAAAAGGCAAACTTAATTTTTTTACGAAATAGTGGGTTAAAAATTTTGATTACTTGAGATTAAATAATTTTAACTTTTAGTAATAATTCTCTAAAATAAAAAGAGATAGTTTCCTTATTGCAAATGGCTTTATCTGTTGAACTTTATATAGGTTGCAGTTTTCGACCTCCTAATTAAAAGCGTCCAAGGGGACAAAGTTTTCATATGACTAGTTTTTGAGATACAGAGTGTTTTTCAAAAATATTTTTAGACATAAACGTTGTTATGTTGGTCATAAATATTAAAAGTAACAGTTTGACCATCAAAATATAATGCCAACATTTTTCAGAAAACTATATAAATCGTAATTTCTTAAAAGGGCATCTGTCAAGAAGAATATGTCTCAAGAAAATTGAAAAACACTATTTTCTAGCGATAAAAAAATAATCTTTCTAATAATTTTGTATTATCAACTGAACTTTATTTGAGACGACTGTTATTTTAGATTTATATTGTATTTTTAGCAAAATTTTGAAAGTTGTTGACCGATGCCCTTTTATCAAATTGAACATTTTCCGAAAATAAAAGTCCTTTGATAATATTTAATTTATTATAATTAAAAAATAATCTGTGAAGGCCCATAAAGAAGGTGTAACAAATGAGGCCGCTAATAGAAAGGAATGTAGCCTTTTATGTGATGATCATAAACAAATTGACACAAGGTAATCAATGCAAAAAATAATTTTGTTTTTCTTTCTTTTTAATTCTAGATTTGTCATAAAAGATACATTCAAGGTATAATAGTAAAATGGCAGTAGCTAACTAACAAAAGAGTAATATAATACAAAAATTTTAATCGCCTCGAGTTTGATTCATATTTCTAATTTTTTTTAGTCGGAAACAAAAATTAAATTATGCAATTCGCTTTTTTAGTAATAAGGTTATACTAATATTACTAATGATAAAAACTATTTAACATTGGTTTTGGCTTTAGAACTGTCATGAATTTTTGTTAAATATGGCAGCTATTCAGAGGATTCAGGAAGTTCTTTTAAGACAGAATTATGTTAATAAAATATTGCAATAAAACAACTGTAATACAATGATTAAGCTGTATCAGTCATTCCAACAAAACAAATTTAGAGTCGGCCTTTTTCACCATATGGTTTATTGTATACAGGGTGTTCGATAAGTACGGTACATAACTTCAGGAACGTATTCTGGAGCTAAAATAAAGGTATTTTTGTCATATACACTATTTCTCAAAAATTCTTCGTTACGCAAATACAGGGTGTGAAAGTTTAAAAAAAAAATACAATTTTATAAATATTTCCAAAACCACTTGAGATATTTTAATTACATTTTTGCAGCTTTTGAGAGTTAGCAACGTTGCGTGTTTTATTGTAAACACAGTGGCTTTCGTTTAACCAGTGGCGTGCGGACAAGGTAATAGCTGAGAAATATGGAAGGAAAAACGTGTTACGCCGCTGTTCTTTTTCAATTATTTACTTTTTTGATTGTTTGATTTGGAATAAAAAAGGTCCCTTGACTTTTTTCATGAATAATTACAGAGTCATTTTTATTTTGTTTATTTAACTACAAATAATCATATAAATAATCACTTATAACAAAGAATCAAAGCAAATGTTGAAAATGGCCAGGCCCTTCTGATAAAACGCACGATTCCAATCGTCTCCTCATTGATTGTCTTACTCTTTCAAAAACTCCTGGAGTATTTCTTATGGTATTAGAACCTTGAATTATTCGATTTCTTAAATCATTTTCATTTAATACAGGTGTCTCATACACGAGTGATTTAAGGTGACCCCATAAATAAAAGTCCAAGGAATTAAATTTACTATCTTATAGGTATAGTACCTACATTAAGAACCTATCTAAAAGATTTATCATTTTATTTTAGATGTTAAATGATTTTTAAATATGCAGTTTTTCTACTTCAATTTAAAAAATTACTCATCCTAAGACAGATATTTTAGATAGTCAAACCACAACTTTTAATATTTATAAATATCTGCCATATTACAACATAAGGGTGATTCTCGCCTAACTGTGATTTTTTATGTCCAGTGTTTTATTTATCGTTTAGCATAAGTTTTCCTCATCAAAAAGTTAATAATATTATAAATTTAGAGGTATTTTACAACCGACATTATGAATTAGATCATAAACCTTCGTAATTTTTTTTAAGCTGCATATAAATATACTCGAAATGTCAGTACCGTGGCATGTCCGATTCTCATTTTTAAAATTAAATATATAAATTTCTATCAAATTCATTTTTTAATATAAAATTTACCTCTTATAACTACAATCTAATGCATACTGCATTGAATTTTATTGCAATTTTATACCAATCTTTGGATTGGTAAAAAAAAATAATCATTTATATGTCAGTACCGTGGAAATAATGTCAGTACCCTGGCATTAAAATTTTTAAATTTTGTCACAGTTTTCGTTGTGTCGTAGCTGTAGTAGAACCACTTTACAGGCTTATTTCTATGCATAAATAGAAAACAAAAACGCGTAAAACATACGTTTTGAAACATTTTTAATTTTAGAAAAATGTAAGTTGTAAAAATCACAGTTAGGCGAGAATCACCCATATACGTATTTTTTAAAATTATGAGTTCTCAAAAACTGGTCGTAGGACACTTTTAATTTATTGGGTCAAAAACTGCAACATATTGTAAACTATGTTAATTCATTTTAAAAGAAATAAATCGGATTTTAATATAGCATCGAATTTAATCGGTGTTAAGAATAATAATACATAAAAAATGAACCGTATCGAATGAATGTCTATGAAAGAATGCCGTGCTAATCACCAAATATTCTTATGTGTCCCAGTTGGACGTATCGTTCTACGAAATATGAGTAGCACTCGTGAATCATGACAGGGTGGTCCTAGCCTAGCGATAAACGAAACATCCGAGTGGTTACAATATATAAAATTCAGCATTCGCTATAAGGAAACTGCAGGGCCCTTCCTACGCATTGAGATCTACAGGATTTATAATTTTGCAGGGTTAATTTGAAAATGGCGATAAGAAGTAAAGTGGATAAACTGAACGACTAATTGTACATATCTAGACTGACTTTGTGTATTTTGTTGTATAATAGAAATAATAAGTAAAAATTCATTTTGATTGTGCAAAAATTTTTATAAATACCATGGTAGGTAGTGTTTACCATTTTTTGTATTGAAACTCCCCCATTTAAAATTAGGAATCGATTCAAAGAAGACGCCAAAACTTCTTAATCGTACATGTTATATTATTATAATTATTACTTTAATTTTAATTGTATAAAATTTTCATTCCTCAGTAGATTTTTGCATTTATCAAATACAGGGTGTCCCAATGAAAAGTAGCCCGTTTCCATTTGATAAAATTTAATTACGGTGAATTTAAAAGAGATTTTTAAAAAATACCCTGTATAGGTAATACATAATTTCTGTGTCACTGAAGCAAAACTTATAGCAAAATAACACATATCAACAAAAACCACACGTTTCTACGATTTGTTTAAAAGTTATAAGCTCTGGAAATGGGCTACTTTTCATTGGGACACCTTGTATATACTTTACATTTAATTATTACATCAATTTGTACAGGAAATTCCATCGAAAGCGATAGTTTTTAGATTGTTTTCATTGATTCGTAAACTCATAGTCTGACCATTTCTGTTATAAAATTAGAGTGTCAAAAATTATTATTATTATTATTTATTATTTATTTATGTAGTAGTTTACATTTATATTAAACAGTAATATAATTAATTATAAGAACAAGAGAAAAATAAATCACTCAATTAATTACTTAATTCCTAAATTGAGGTCACCCTCTAAATAATATTTAAAATGAAAACTTCTACTCTAGTGCACGATTGTACTTAAAGTACTGTGTGTGCACTCTTTTTCTTATACATGTATCTTTGAGGTTTTTTATTTTTTTATTTTTTTTTTTTAATAACAAAAAATATATTCTTATTTAATCTAAGTATAACAGATAAAATAATTGTACGCTCATGGTACTCTTTAAATGACAAATAATGTACAAAAATCGTTTTTTTTGCAAACATTTTTGTGTTGCTGAAAAAAAAAATCTGGTGACTGGTAGAACAAGTTTTAAAGATATTTGTGTTAGTCTCTGCCATCCATATTCATCTTTCAATCCCTTCTATATGTTAAAACAATTTTGAAAAAGCATTTTGCTGAGGAAATTTTTTAGATTGTTTAAATTCATTTACTTAATATTTATAATTAAATTAATTGTACCCTAAAATTTCTAAAAAAAGTACTAAATTGGTCGAGTTTAGAGAACTGCAGTGTCTATTCTATTGAGATGTAAAATCTAAAAATTATGGCTCGAAAGTAACTGTTTTATAAAATAAATTACAAAGGCTATCTTTGAATTGATAATTTAATAATAAAAAAAATACTGAGTGTTTAGTAGAAAAACTACTATAAATTTATAAAGCTTCTATGTAACTTTTTGAGTTTATAGATTAAATAAAATATAATTTTTGTGAATAATTTTAACGCCACTGCGGCCAACCGAAACCGAAATATAGGGTGTGTTCGGTTTAATTTGTAAAAGCTTTTTATTTTTTTTTTGTTAAAAGATACAAATTTCAAAAAAAAACCTGTGGCAATTATCCTAATAATACTGAAAGAATGATACTTATAGTAGTAATATTGAAGTTACCTACCTATATATATATATATATAAATAAACTGCCTTACCTTAAAATCATCGACACACCCTGTATGAATTATTTTAGACTGTATATGAAACCATTTGTGTTTTGAAGCGAATATCTTATTATGTTTATAATTTTAAGCCATCTTGTGAAAAATGAAAAAAATATTAGTTATCGTTAGTTTGTAAAGAAAAAATTATTTATTTTCGAACAAATAATAAATTGTCGATCGATCATCATAGGAATGTTTGTATTTAAATGCTCTTTGTTACACGATTTTCAATATTATTTTTGTTTTATGAAGTTGCTCATGGATGTAAAACATTACGAAAAAAGTTATCTCAAACGCCATGAGAATAATTTGTGTACACACGGATCGAGTTTTAACACATCAACTCCATGTAACGTAAAATTATTCTTGAAAATGACAGTCATTTTTTTTTATAATCATGTATTTCGCTTTTACAATTATCAAATAATCAAGATATATGAATGGAGAGCATAATAGTTTGGAACAAATATAGATCAAATAAAAGTCGACTGATATCAACAATCATAATTCTGGCTCTAAAAGCAATTTATTGAGGATAGAACACTTCAGGGTTTTCATTGTGCCATCTCCTGTATTTGCTTTTTGTAAATACCCGATATTTAAGCTAAAAACTTTTGACATTTGACAATATTAAACTTAAATTGTGTCCTTTTACTCAACTGTTGTAGGGATCAGTACAGACAGTGTCATCCTTTTTACTTTCCTTTTTCCGGTAAGGAAAGTATAGGTATCCTAATTTTTTTCGACCTCGTGTTTTCAACGGATCTTTACATTTTAGAATCCCTTGAATCCGTTTTAACTATTTTGGTTATGATGTCTGTGCGTCTCTGTATCCACACTAACTCAAAAAACGGTTAAAGAGAAAATCACCAATTTTTGAACTTAAGCTTTCAATTTTTATATCTTGGGAGGTAATTTTTATAATTTAGAGTATGTTTCTATTATTTATGATTATAAGAGAAAATTCTTTCAATAAGAGTTATTTATAATGTCATTTTCTATATTTTTTTCTCTAAAATAGACCGTAATGGAAAAATTTTAAGAAAAGTAGAAAATTTGAATTTTTTAGTATTTTCGTTGTCATTAAAGATATGAAATAATTTTTTATCTTTAATTCATATTCTAAATACTTTTTGATAACTTTACAAGAAAGTCATGTCAATCTATCAAAAAATTAGGTAGTTAAGCAGCCCCGAAATGAGCGCTCTGTCCTTTTTTTACATGTAAATCATCACAAAATCTAAGGTTCGACCTGTCCATTTTTGATAACAAAATTCCAGTGGTGTACTTTTATAATTTGTCCCTCTTTATTATTTCATTAATGCCCCTTTTAATTAATAGTATTAGGAAAATCGCCCCTCCCTCTTTTATATTAAATTAATATTTATGTTAAAATATATGAAAATCATTTTTTTTTCTGATACAAACTGATTAGTTTTATTTTAACATGACTACATGTTATTTATTACACAGTATGGTAATAATAGTTTGTATGAAACAAAAATTATCTAAAATAATTACGTGATTTTGGTATCCTAATGTTTTAATAATAAAAATTACACTTTATAAAAAAGGAGTGCAATTTTAAATTAAAAATTGTCCTAGTACGTTACTAGAATTTTGGTATTGAAAAGACCGTCTGAACTTATATTTTCTTTTGGAGATTTACATGTAACTCAAAACATTTGTAAATTTGTCGAAATATTTCGGAAATAATAAAGTAAATAAAGCAAAATGACACATATTAAGCAATAATCATTCTATTCATCAAGTTTTAAAAAGAATACGAGTAATGTGTACGTTTTAAGAATGTTTTCTGAAAATAGTTATTTACATGGCGTTTGTATATTATCAGAATGAATTAACAATACAATTGTTTCTTCGTGCGTTATCATTTTCGAAAATAAAGCTGTATAAAATTATTTTATCGTTATGTAAAATTCATGGTAATGTTTTTTAATTGAAAATAAGGTAACCGATTTTTTTGTATATATTAAATTACTTGGTCTTAATGTTGTGTATATATTTAAATAATAAAAAAAAACAACCTCAAAATAGTGCTTTACTTTATAAGATCAAAGAAATGTTTATCGGAAAATTATAAAACTTAGCAGCTAAGTACTTAGCAAGAAATGACCTACAACAAATGTGAGATTTTTTTGTTAAAATTGTGTTAAAATGCTGAAAATCAAATTTGATAAATGGTTTTGTTTATCGGTTATTATTCAAAAAGAAAAAAACCAGCATTTGGATTTTTATTTTGCACTATGTATGTTAATTATGCAAATAAAAATCACTAAAACTTAATTGTCTATTATTTTTATCCTAATTTTAAAGTTTGAGTTCAAAAGATTATCAAATAGTGGTAGTTAGCCTTAATTTTCTTCTTCTGACTATAAACTGAGGTCTTTCTTGAATTAATACCATATTGTCATGCTTCGTATAAATTCATATTTTTCATAATTTTAATTAATTATTTATAACACCCTGTACAAAAAACTTTGTTTAAGTATGTCGACAATTTGTTTTGAATCGCAATCATGTGCTAAGTTGATTATTTAATAATTATTAAACATTAGTTTTGATAACAATAAACTATGAAAAAGTTATAAAGGTAATGTCGGGGGGATGCGCAGGGCTTTTTCCACAGAGAAAGATCCTCCCCATAGGAGGCCTCCCTTGTAGGATATTCCCAGTAGCAGCTCCAGCTCATGATCTTCATAGTTTAAATAAAAAGTCTTTCTTTTGTATTTTAAATAGCAGTTTTAATAGTCAGGCAAGAGTTGTGACATGTGCCCCAAATATTAGTGGAGTTGGTAAGTTTACATTTTTGTGTACTTGTTATTTACATTGAGTCCATATTTGTGTGTCAAACTGTGACCCATTTTGTATCCTTATTTTAATTATAATATTATATTTGTTTTGAGAAAATATCGTGTTTCCTTCAGCCTTTTTGCAGAGACGTGTTAGGTTCTAACATCAAGAGATACAGTTAGGGGCTACGAAGCCAAGGCTAAGGCAATATAGAATTTTTTCTCCGATTTCAATGAAAATTTGGCTACGCATCAAAGAGAACAATGAAAATTAAGGAGTGGATTCAGTTGCTTCTTATTGACAAGGGTTTTATTTTTTTTTTAAATTTCCTCAGTTATTAATAATCGAATCATTCTCTAAACTTGCTCAAAACGTAGAACAGATACCCTGTTCCCCTCTAACAAGACTAATTAAAAAGTTGGAGCTCATTTCTTAGAAAGTATCCAACATAGAGAGACGCAGACGCCAGCAAGACATTTTAAATCGTTTACTGTAACGTAGTGCCGAATTTCATGAAGATCAGAGCAGAAATAACATTTTTCCATACTTACTCGGTTTCCGTTTCAAACTACTAAAAGTTGCAATTTCGTTGACAAAATTTTGGTATCAGGATAGCAGAAGAACGATGAGATATTTAAGTTTGAAACAGAACGGATGTTATGCTGCCAAAAAGGGCTGATTCAAATAATCAAACTAAATAAATTAATAACGTATTTGACACCTTACCTTTTGGAATATTGGACTGATCGGCGAGCGGCACACATGAAGCAAAAAGGCACAAATATTAAGCGACGGCGAACGAACTTGTTACTTTGTTGGCGATACATCGATGTCTCTTGATTCTTTTAAAAGGTCCAAAGCATGAACCGTTTAGGTGGGGCAAAGTGTCAAAATAGATAACGCGAATTTAAATTAAGAAATTAATAAAGAAAATAAATCCATTCTCGAACATTTTCTGCCCCGGGAAAATGCAATTGTTGCATTTTAAGCAATATATATATATATATATATATATATATATATATATATATATATATATATATTTACATCTTTCTATCAATCCCAAGCCAATTGGAGATTCTATCAAACCTGAACCACCCAAAAATAATGAAGTTGGATAAGTATATTTAATGTATATTGGAAACAGAGGGTCTCTTTATCTGTAATATGAAATGTATACTCTGAATATTTCATTAAAAAAATTTAATTTTTCTAAAGATTTTACTGGGTCAGTGCAATCCTGAACCATTAGAAGATTGATACAATCTTGAACCATTTTATACAGTTTTGTTCACACTAATCGTACAATTCTGAACCTTCGCTCAGTTGCCAAATGTAAATTAAGTATGAAATCTACGATTTAGTGATTCGAGAATAATCATAAAATTTAACTGTTTATATAATTCTAAACTCTGAATTGAAATTTAAAATAATTTAAGTTGGATTATGTAAACACATTAAAATCACTCTTGTGACTAGGGCAGTTTGGGTCGAGATATTAAGAGCAAACTAGATATATGGATGTATTTTCTCATAAATAGGAAATCCGATAAAAAAAACTTTTTAAATAAAATACTTACAATCTACGATTTTTCCTTACCTTTGTAATTAAAAAAAAATTAACAGGTGAGATAAAAAATTAATTTTTGACATTTTACAATAAACCAGATTTACAACGCTTTCCTATAAAAATCTTACCCCCCACCATCCCATAGAGGGAGAGTGGGGGTGACATTCCCAAAATATTAGGTTAAAACTTTTTAAATAAAACAGTTTGAATTCCAAAATTTGGTCAAAATGATAGGGGTAAATTTAAAAAAAAAAAAGTTGAAACTTATGTCTTTTACAAATGTACCAAAAATAAGAGTTTTATCTCCTCTGTGATGATTTTTATAAATAATATCAAGTTGTTTGTTGCCGTTCATTCTGATAATCAAAATTTTATTTGGAATCATACCACATATGGCTGACAATTTAAAAACTTAACAAAAACTTATATCTCATGAACTGGATGTAGAAAAAAAATTAAAATCTGGGAACTTGCAAGATGTCTTGGGGCTCATTTAGCTATTCCTATTGACCGGAAATAGATCTTAAGTCGCTTATTTTAAATACGGCATCCTATTATTACAAATTTGAATTTTACTTCAGATTCTGGGCAGGTTTTATGTATCATATCATATGCCTAAGTCAGAGCGATTTTACATCAAAAATGATGTTGGTAAGCCCTCATACAATTATCAGTTAGTCCTATAAAGAAGTCCTTATATCTACTTCGGGTTTAATTCCTTGGGTTTAAGGTTTAAAATGAGATTAAGAAAACTGCCAAAAATCGATTTTTCAAATGGAACAACCCATTTTTCTTATTTTGTAGTATTTAGCATCTAAAATAAAGGTAACCTTGTATAAAGTCGTCTACAGGGTGGTCCGTTAATAATGAGATTCAGAGCTACTTTATAAAAGTATTGCGATATAACACAATTTACCTTAGTTCAATTTTTGATATTAAAGAATATACATAGTGTTAAAATAGATACATTTATATCAGTATTTTTGATTGAAATATTTGACACTTCATTTTATTAAGTATCTACTTTAACACCTTATATCTTCAATATCCAGAATTGAACAAAGGTAAATTTTTATATCGCAAGATTTTTATGCAAGGAATTTATAGATGTTCTGTGTCCCATTGTTAACGCACCATCTTGTAGACAACCTTATTTTCCATACTTTATTTTCGATACTAAATACTTTAAAATGATTAGTTGTCTAAATATAAAAAAAAAACTATTAATGAGATTTTTTAACAAGGAATCCAACCCAAATTAACCAATAAGATCTCTGGTCCTCTCATTTCTTCTTAATCTACTTTGGACCACTTTAAGATATGGACAATATTTGGAAATAAAACAATATTATTTTTGAAATAGGTAAGATACGCAGCTTTTAGTTCTTACATGTCAAGTCAGCGGCGGTAAGTCCCCAAACACAAATACGTCGAAATTAACAGTCGAGTATTTACAAAAGTTCAAGCATATACAGTGTGTCCACTTAAGTTCGCAGCATATGGGAAACTTTTTTATTATTAACTTTATGAAAAAAGTTTTTCTTCACAAAAAGTTCTGCAACTATCAGATATATTTTTACAATAGTATACGAGATATATCAAATAATATGAATTTAGCTGTAAAATAAAGTACCTTTATTTTTGATAAATCACGTATACGACTGATAAAATTTGATATTTGATGGTTGCATTTTACGTTTTAGACCATGCTCGACTTTTTATGAAAAATAACTTTTTTCATAAAATTAGTAATAAAAAAGGTTTCTGCATATAGTAAGACGAGGATGGTGTCAAACCTAAAATACTACCATCAGATATCAAATTTTATCAGTCGTATACGAGGTTTGTCAAAAATTAAGATATTTTACTCTTCAGCAAAATTACCTATTTGACATATCTCGTATACTACTGTAAAAATTTAATATATCATAGTTGCATTTTAGGTTTCAGACCATTTCGACCTTTTTATGAAAAATAACTAAATGAAAATATTTTTTCCTTCGACCACTTAGGAAAGTGACACATATCACACTATATAGTCCTATGGAAAGTGCCCTATATCACATGCGTATGAATAGGAATTTACTTTCCACCCGTGTACGAATATGCAACTTTCCGCAGCAGCTGTCACAAAATGTCAAACACATCATTTCTATTTTGATCTATGTAATGTCCATATTAATACTAAAATCGATATTATGATTAAATTATTAAAATTGATGATTAACTTAGATCCTAGATATTTATTTTTAACAATTATTAAAATAATTTTAAAATAACTACATACATCTCATTATGTTGGCTTTTTATTCTGTTTAAACTTAAAATCGAATTAAAAATGCATTTGACATAAGACCTATTAGCTCAGGTTTTAGGGTAGTTGCAATTTGATCTTTGGCTTACACGACGGGTCCGCGGGCCCGCGTTCAAAACTTGGTGGTTGCAGATTTTTTTTTGTTTTTTAATTTTTGTTTCGAAAAATATGAAAATTGCATAAATACAATTATTGTTGATTATTTTTTTAAATACATTTTAATTATTATAATAATAACCTGGTTCTACATTTTTTGATGAAATTATTTTGTGGTCGTAGGAAAAATATTGTACATCACTTGTGTGAAAAGTAATTTTCCACACTGGTGTGATAGTCGCACTCGGCTTGTGCCTCGTGTGACAATATTTTCCACTCGTGTGAAAAATGTCACTTTCCACACACGTAATGTAATATACTATACTTGTTTCTTTCGACTTACTTCTGTTTTGAATGATTCCTACAAAACGGAAAGCACATAAAATGTTTGTAAATACGCAATGTTGCCACATTCACTGGCTCAAGATGATACGGAATTACTTTCAATACGTATATATAATTATATACCGCAAATACCTACCTAAGCGCCGCAAACGTCAAATTGTTGAACTACATATTGGAGTTTCGTATATTCCTGAACCAATAAAAAAGGGGGAATATCCGGCAATGTGTTGGGCGCGAAGATTTGAAAACATAATTTACAGATTCCTTTATTATGGAACTATTACAATCAAGTTTCACTTTAAGCATAGAGTTGGTATTAAATAATTTAACACAGCAAAACAAACTTGAACCAATATACTGGTTCAGGTTTATGATGGTGGTTCAAGTTTGTTAACCCAAGTTACTACTTCTGGTTCAGGTTTGGATGGTTACCGTAATATATATATATATATATATATATATATATATATATATATATATATATATATATATATATACATATATATATATATATATATATACTCGACCAGCGTATCATGTGACATCCAGCAAAAATTTTGACTTTGTGACATCCACCCTTTACAAAGACTTTAGGAAAAAAATAAAAATATGACTTCTTTTAATTTAAAAAATATTATCACTGAGCGAAAAATATTACAACCATACACATTTTAAAAGAATAAAACGTCCTATCGTTGTGAGATCCAAAGTATACACGGTATATATTTTTATTAACAACACTTTGTGACATCCAGAAAAACCTTGCATCTTGTGACATCCAGTTGTTACGTCACAGTATACCATTTCTACAAGAAAATTGCTATTCTTGTAACATCCAGCAAGTATATAAATACATTTTTGAATTGCGCACCTTATTACATCCTAAAAACTTAACACGTTTAACGCCAAAGCACACCCTCAAATTCTATGATTTTTATTGTTTTTTTATTCCAATGTGATTTCTTTAGTTGTTTTGATAAAATAATTTATTTCATTTTTAAATAATTACTGAGGCCCTTCCTATGGGGCCTCAGTATTGCATTCGTGCAGACGAAAACATTTTCTTACCCCCATTTTTAAAACTTTTTTTTATGTTTCCGATCATTCTGAGTCCGAAAATGCAAAAAAAATTTTTCGTCTGGTCGTCTGTGTATATGTATGCCGGCACAATAACTCTAGAACGAAAGTTCTAATTGACTTGCAGTTTTGATCTTCTTGAATAATTCTTTCTAACTTAGAACCCTATTGATTTTCAGAATTTTCGGTTCATTCTAACTACTTTAATATCACTTTTCTTAAAATCCGCTTATGCATTTCTTATGTGACAATTTTAAGAATTCCAATTATTTCTAACGTCAACATCCCTAACATTCTTTACATTTCATAAATTGCAAACATTCTCTAACGACCTGTCAAACAACAGCTGTTGATAGTAAAAGTGAAATTTCTAAGGCGGGTTGCGACCTTCATATTTGCAAATATAGCCATTTTGGAGGCTATTTTTATTCAAAATTAGTCGCCAAGCCTACCAATTATGAAAAATATATAAGCAGTTTCTTAAAAATTACTTTTTTATGGGGGTGCTAACTTAAGCGTACTACTATTTCGCCCCTAGCCACAAAAACACATTTATCAAATTTATTGGCAACCCCAATAATTAACCGGCCATTTTATTTGGCCAAAATCAGAATAATGCTTGGTTGTGCCTGTCAGGTATCAAGATGTCAACTATGATGTGGGAATGGCTCTTAAATGTAAAATTATTTAAAAATGTATGCTTCTTTTGATATTTGTTGCAAATAATTTGTAGTGTATCTCAATTAAGGCTTTCCATAAATAAATGTGCAGCAAGACAGATATTATAATGTTCTTATACAAATCACTTTTTTATTAAACAGTGAGCACCATAAGTCTTACCCCCCCTATCTAACTCATTACTGGAGTCTTGTTAGGAAAATCGCCGAGACACGTCGATTTTTGATTTCTACAATGTACATTTTTGTATGAATAGTTTACCCTTAATTTCATCCCTTACTG
Organism: Psylliodes chrysocephalus; assembly: GCA_927349885.1. Classification (NCBI taxonomy): domain Eukaryota; kingdom Metazoa; phylum Arthropoda; class Insecta; order Coleoptera; family Chrysomelidae; genus Psylliodes; species Psylliodes chrysocephalus. The sequence continues at coordinate 507,392 of OV651822.1, read as the reverse complement.
GAGGGGAGCAACCTTTTCGAAAAATTTAAATGGCATGGGGTGGTGAGTGATAGCTCATTTGAAAGAGGGTTTTATTCTCTATTCAACCGTGTAAAAAAAATTGAAATTTGCTTCATTAATTCTCGACTAATTGTTGTTTCAGAATAACGGAAATTAAAGTAGCGCACTCATCCTTATAATTAAAATTCGGCACTGCATGATTTCGGTTTTGGTTCAGACATGAAGTAAGACTTTTTGCCATTAGAAGGTCACTGTTAGTCTAGTTACTTTCCTATTTTGTGAGGTTTTGTTATTTTTAAACATTAATAAATAAATCAACACGTAATGAAGCAAATTTCAAAATTCACTGTATAAAAGAGAGGTAGGATATAATGCTGGTTTACATATTCAACCAGCGAATTGTAAATAATAATTAGTAAACTTCTTGAGGTTACTTTTGAATACATTTATTGTTTTTTTTTTTAATTTCTGTTGACAGTCAATTGAATTTTTTACACCTTTAATAAAAATTATATTTTGGGAACTTTTAGTGATGGCTTGCCGTACATGAAAGTCAGGCTTCTTGTATTATAATTGTGATATTGCGAATTATATTGAATTTTTTCTAATAGATCTGATGCGATGGTACTATGTCATTTTTATTTTATAAATAAATATCAGTCATGTACTGAATATAATTTTTAACTGAAAGCCAATTTATTTCTTTTAACATAGTTGCAATACTCATCCTTCTATCCTTTATGTCCTTTATTAGAATATAAATAGGCAAAATAAGGAGCCCAAATATTTTACATAAGCAGGCTTAAGACGTAAAAGGGCCAATTATTATTGGAAAAATTGCTCGAACAAGTTTTTAAACCCTAATCAAAAGGCGATATAGAATGGTTTTAAAAATCAAGGCTTGTGAAAATCATCACATGGATAAACCTAAGTAATGCCAATGTTTCACAAAACAAAAAATTCAACGTCCTAATACTACTATAGGCTTTCGGTCTTTCGTTCCAAGTTAAATCATTTCTCGTTTTTGTTACGCTACGAGTTTACCCTTGTGGGCTTCAGTCTCGATAAGGTGGGAACCACCATTTTAGCGTCTCTCGAATTTTCTTTTCAGTGTTTGATTGTGTATATTTTTAGATACACTGGTCCAAAATATATTATTAAACGAGCAATTTACGGTAGCCATTATTCACGCAGGGTGACGTTTGCGTGAGCCCTAGGCGAGTCTAATACTATACTTTGTACCATTATACCATTATGGTTTCTTTATTAAATAAAAGTTAAGTGTAGAATGGAAAGTTTTTATTAAACATAGGTAACTAACTGTTGTTTTTTCAACCTTTCAATTTTCCGATTTTCAAATTTTTTGAATTTCTGATTTTTCGATCTAGAAAATAGCGTTATGAAAAGTATCGCCCATCTTTAGTTATCTACCGGAAATTGCCAGAATTAGAAAAGAGTGAATTATCATAATTCACTCTAGTGATATATGGGTACCATATGCTTTTAGTTAGGAGGTAGAATATTAATTTACTATTAAGTGGTCGTGGACAAATTAGTTTCCGATTGAAGTAACTTTTTAATCTTTTTTTTTTGGTATGTGGATATCCCTTATAGAGATTGGGTACAGGTTCTCCCTTTTCCAATAGTTTGGGACTCCCGGATCATTAGTGCAAGTCAGGCTTATCATTTACCCACTAAACGCACCCCTGAGCAGGTAATATCTTTTACTTGTCCGTTGGGACTACTTTATTAATTTTTTTGAGTATCTATCGACCTCGTATGGTTGATTCTCCGGTCTCAAGTGCATTAACACGGCCAGTTGGTATACCTAAAGATAAATCCAGCGGTGTTTATTATTTTTGCGCACAGACTATTTTACTAGAAACATTTTTAACTTCAAATTATTTTTGAGTTACACAAAAAAGTACATTTCTTTATTAGTTAAGTTCGTTTCCATATTTAAAGAGACCAAAAAAAAACTAAAATTAGTCATGTGCAAATTGTGCAGATGATTTTGCTGCTAAAACATAACGTCTAAATTGTTATTTTTTAGCATTTTGGAGATAAAAAATTAAAATTAAGGGGGTTTTAGTAACTTTAACACGTTATATTGAGGATAATTTAATCCCATGTGAATTTTTAAAAGCTACATATTATGTTGGTACTTCTATATATCTGTGCCTACCAATAACAAAAGCAATTCTGTGAATTCATTTTTCCTAGAGTCTAAGGGTTATGATGTTGGTACGACATGCAGTGATTAATTAAAAAGTAATAATTATGATATTTGGTTCTAAATACGAACTTTTAAGAGCCCCGCACACCACATATATTTCGTTTTTTGACCGTAACGTCCTTATTTTTAAAAATATATTTTTTTTGTTTTCACTAGTCGATTGGTAATTTTTATACAATTGGAGCGTGTTTTTTACATTTTTGAAAAAAAAATTATGAAATTTTTATTTTTTAAACTACGTTAAAAATTAAAATTCTAAAAAACAGCCTCCTTTACAAGTAAAATTTAAAACCGATTAAAAAAAACCGGAGAATTTTTTCTCACCAAATAAGAGAGATATGATCAAAATAAAATTTAAGTAATTGCCACTGATTTTTGCTGCCATCGCAAAACCCGGCGGATTTTTTTAGAACTAAGTAATACGTAGACCATTAGAGACGGGATTTTCAGCATACACTGGAAAACATAACACTGAAAGTGCTAAGCGTAGATATTTTATTGAAACACATATACAATTAACGATCTCGTAATTATAATTATTACGGACTATATATATATAATAAGGCTACATTAAATATTAGTTACTTATATACTAAATTAAATGAATACAATGCTAAAATGCATGTATTTTATTAGAATCTCTTCGTTGGAAAATTAGCAAAATAATTTTAAATCCGTAAAGAATTTTTATAAACAATATATCTAAATTTGAGCAAATGGTTTTGTAAGAAATGTTAGTTCCAAACAAGAAATATAATTTACTAATTACCTATTACCTACCTATGATAATTATTTATTACGCCGACCGGATACTAAAGAACAGGGTAAAAGAAAAAAGGAGATCAAACGCTTGACACGCCCATTGTTTTAAAAATTCCTAATTACTAAAAGTACTAAGGGCCGGTTTTTAAATGTGTAGTTACTCTAACCTTGAGCTAACTGAATGTTAACTAAAACATTTCTGTGTTTCAATTGATAGTTAAAGACTAACCGAAAGCTAATTTTAACCTTACTTTCAGGGTACTGTTAACCCATTGTTCAGAGATAATCTTCACTTTATAACCTACATGTGCTTTGACATTATGGATGCTTTAAATATTGTTAATGTCTACAATAGCGAAGAGGAAGAAATAGTGAGAAGGCCAAAAATAATTCGACAGAGGCTTAATTTTATGGAACAATATGTTAGTTTAGATTTTTTCAAAATATTTAGATTGTCGAAGCGGACTGTTGAGATGATCATTGATAAAGTTCGGGACCTACAGTTAAATGTTGTCCTGCCTAAATAATAGATTCTTGAATAGATTTATAGAAACATTCCAAATTCCTAGAATTGAAAATTTGGCGTCTTCTTAAATCTTTATAAGTTATCTTTCTTTTTTAGTTTGAATATGTCATTCATCGAGGAAAACAACATTAGAATACCCACGATGAAAGGCAATATATTCACCGGGAGAATACCACAGAATCATCACAGAACACATAAAAATACAACGTTGCCAAATTAAAATCTAGGTCAATTAACAAGAAGTACAATTTACATTAAAAAACGTTTCTTATTTTAACTAAAAGTTAACCTTCAAGTAGAAGTTAGTTAACCTCCAAGTTAACATTACATTGAAAAACCGGGCCTAAGAGTACAATACAATAACAGTAGGTTATACTAAATTTGACTGCATAACGTGTGCATCTATTGTTTCTGTGACTGTGCGGTGATTGCGTTGTTGTATATTTAGTTTTTAAAAATAAATAAATCCAAAAAGAAAATCTAAAATTAATAAAAACTATTTGTGTTGTTCTTTAAAAAGAAAACCAAAAATTTTAGTACTATTTTTATGAGGTTTGCGTTAGATACTCAGTGTTGTAAGCAAGAACTGCTACCACACGTAGGTCGGAGACAGAACCTGCGATGCGCAGACCACCAGATAATAGCTTTGTCCCAACATCTCACAAAACCGTAATATTACGGTCATCGTCATGCGCAGTAAATAAAAACCTATCAATAAAGCCCAAAGTCGAACGGTTTTTATTTACTGTGCGTGACGATGACCGTAATATTACGGTTTTGTGAGATGTTGGGACAAAGCTTACGTGTAATCGTTTTAGAAATATTAGTTGTAGGAAGTTCCTCCCATTAAAAAATTATTATTTTTAATTATGTTTTGGGAGAAGTTAAATGCAATACATTTTTTTAGAAGCGCAAAAGAAGTAAAAAAATGGTATATTCCAAAACTAATTTGGAAAGTGAGAGTGCAGAAATAACGATTTTCAACGAGTTATGTATACAATTTTTCCTATGAACATAACTTAGGAACAAAATTTTATCACATAGAATTTTAAAAGCAATGTGCATCAATAAAATATGTTAATTTCCATCGTATTAAAGTTTACCTAAACAAATTTTTGACCAAAACTTACAAAAGTAGACAGATTATTTATGTAGGTACCTATGCAATTTCTTAGGTTTAAAGTTAAGCATACAATGCTTTTTCAGTTAATTACATTAACAGTGAATATTAAAATACAACAAGCAATACACAATAAATATATTTTATGACAAAAATTGTTTGATTTATATTGGCCACGAAACCGATCCTGCCTAATTAAGTATTAGGTATAAATGTTATGTCAATTTGGACTTTGTCAATAAACCTTATAATGTAATCTGCAAACAAAAAATCTAAACAAGAACCCACTGCCCGAACGAGGACCCACTGCCCGAACGAGGGCCCACTGCCTGAAAGAGGGCCCACTGCCTGAAAGGGGGCCCACTGCCTGAAAGAGGGCCGTCAGCTTGAACGAAGGCCTACCGGTCTTTTGCCGGTAGACCTTAGGTGAAATTATAATCATTTAATATATTTTTAAAAACAATTAGTACAATACTTTTTTTCATTTCTCTTAAAAATAAATATAAACTGTCACTGTCACGACACTCAAAACATTATATTTAAAAATCTGATGTGTCCAACACATGACTTTCCTGTCTAGTTATTACAATCTTTTTCCGGTTATTTTGTATAACCCCTGTAAATATTCATTGACAACGAAAATACTGAAAAATTTAAATTTTATATTTTTCTTCAAATTCTTCCAATACGGTCCATTTTAGAGAAATTATATAAAGAATAAAAATTATAGAGAATAATTTCGCAAATAACTTTATTATTTGAGCAATTTTCTTACAAATTGGAATTTTGCACTTTTTGTCAAATTTCTTGAATATGGAACATTTTAGAAAAATTATGTATGTAACAAAAACTATAGAGAATAACATTATATGCAACTTTTATTTGAAGAATTTTCTTCTCTAAGTGTAAATAACAGATATATTTCATAAAGTAGAAAAACGACCCTCTATAAGGTATCCCCCAGATGTTACGACTACCAAAATTTAATCATTTTACCGCAGGATGGATTACAGACTAAATTTAAAATTTTTTGTTTTTCTCTGTTTCTTTTTGTTTTTTTTTTTTTAATTCAAAATTTACGTTTTCTCAAATAAATCGAATACGGTCTATTTTAGAGAAATTTTGTGTGGAATAAGAATTATAGAGAATGATATTACAAACAACTTTTATTTGAACAATTTTTTAAAAAATTTAAATTTAATTAGATATTTGAATTTATAATTCAACTTTTTATTAGAACATAAAAATTTGCACATCTTTTAGCTTTTATCCCGACTTTTAATAAATTAAAAAATACAAAATATATCTACCACTTTAAATTCCTGTAAGCAATTTTCGCACTTATAAATATGTTAATAAGTTATATTCTTCTGTACATCAAGCATATTGCGACATAATGTTAGTTTACCTTAATTATCTCGCTTATGACTTATGATAAAAATATGATTTGAAAACTATTAGAATCCTTAAGCTTTTGCCTAATAATAATCAGGAATAAATTTTTACGAATTTTTGCACAGTTTTCGTCATATTGGCGTATATAGTTTAAAAAACGGTAAAACACAGTTTTTTTGCTAACCGTCGTTTCGCTTCTATTACCATATTTATATAGGCGTATCCAAATTTAGAAACAACTTTTTCAATGTATTCTCAGTTGATATTGTTTATTTCGATAAAAAGAGATGGATGTTAGAGACGATGCAACCAGCAAATCCCGCATTTGAATTGATCAGGCGGTATGCGGGGCTCTTAAGTACATTTTATTGTAGTGTACACGCATACAAGTACCAACAAAATATGTAACTTCTAAAAATGTGCTTAGTTTTAAAATAATATAAAAAATAATTAATTTTAGTAATAAAAATCATCTACTCAAAAATTAAAAGCATATGATTAAATTTTTTTGTGTGCTTTTTTCAAATATGGATACAAATTTAACGACTTGTAGTGTGTTCTTATAAGGATGGACAAATTTATAATTTTTTTTTTTAAAGATGGAACTGTATTGTGTTTCTTATTAATGCCTTAATAGATTATGGTAAGTTGTAGAGAATACATGTGCCAAATTTCAATAACATAATAGCGGTTGGTAAGTTATGAAACAAGAAAGAAATTGGCAAAGTTAATAAAACTACCTGTATCTCGGTTATAAAGTAAGAATATTTGGAATCATATCAGAAGCATAGAAAAACTAAGTATTAAAAAAAAAGAGTGAAACTTTTTAGATTAATTCACTCTAAAATAAAAAAAGACAAATAAAATCCGCGTACATCAATATTTATCGCACAGCTACTTGAATGTACTATTAAGGTTATAACTCTAAACGGCGATGCACGAACGACGATCGTTTGCAGTCGTTTTTATGAATTAGCTCATCATATTCTTTATGTATTAACTTTGATTTATATAAATTTATTTAAATTTATTTAAATTTATTTAAATTTATTTAAATTTATTTAAATTTATTTAAATTTATTTAAATTTATTTAAATTTATTTAAATTTATTTAAATTTATTTAAATTTATTTAAATTTATTTAAATTTATTTAAATTTATTTAAATTTATTTAAATTTATTTAAATTTATTTAAATTTATTTAAATTTATTTAAATTTATTTAAATTTATTTAAATTTATTTAAATTTATTTAAATTTATTTAAATTTATTTAAATTTATTTAAATTTATTTAAATTTATTTAAATTTATATAAATTTATTTAAATTTATTTAAATTTATTTAAATTTATTTAAATTTATTTAAATTTATTTAAATTTATTTAAATTTATTTAAATTTATTTAAATTTATTTAAATTTATTTAAATTTATTTAAATTTATTTAAATTTATTTAAATTTATTTAAATTTATTTAAATTTATTTAAATTTATTTAAATTTATTTAAATTTATTTAAATTTATTTAAATTTATTTAAATTTATTTAAATTTATTTAAATTTATTTAAATTTATTTAAATTTATTTAAATTTATTTAAATTTATTTAAATTTATTTAAATTTATTTAAATTTATTTAAATTTATTTAAATTTATTTAAATTTATTTAAATTTATTTAAATTTATTTAAATTTATTTAAATTTATTTAAATTTATTTAAATTTATTTAAATTTATTTAAATTTATTTAAATTTATTTAAATTTATTTAAATTTATTTAAATTTATTTAAATTTATTTAAATTTATTTAAATTTATTTAAATTTATTTAAATTTATTTAAATTTATTTAAATTTATTTAAATTTATTTAAATTTATTTAAATTTATTTAAATTTATTTAAATTTATTTAAATTATTTAATTATTTAAATTATTTTAATCTATTATAATTTATTTTATTTTAATTTATTTTAATATAAATTACAGTCATCGTTCACTCACCCATTGTTGATACACCTTGTATTAATATAGATGCATATAATATATATTTATTAAATAGTTACAGAGAGTGAATGCATTTAAAAAACTTGTTGGCTCTGTGCGAAACCCAAGAAAAAATTTTGGCAGTTAATGTGTTAACATAAAATAGATCTTAAAATGAAAATTCAAATATATCTAAAATAAATTTTTTGGATGTCACATAACCTAGTGTGTAAAGTTCTAATATACTCGATGGTGGATGTCATATAGTCGGGTGAGTAAGTTTTAATATACTGAATGTTGGATGTCAGACAGTCGAGTGAGTAAATTCTAATATACTCAATGGTGGATGTTAGACAGTCGAGGGACTAAAATATTTAATATACAAAATATACAAAACCAACTGACGCGAGCGCCACCTTCACATCTATACACTGGAACTAAATTTATACACAAAATTGAAAATCAAGCATTATAACATCCAGCTGAAATTTGTTTGGTACTCTTTTAAACCTCCCCTATGATGTTTGAACCCCAAAAACGTTGTGACATCCGAATTTGGATGTCACATCGCAAACGGATGTTACAAAGATACCAACATTTTTGCGACATGATGTCACAAAGTCGGCAGGACGAATCTATATATATATATATATATATATATATATATATATATATATATATATATATATATATATATATATATATATATATATATATATATATATATATATATACTTATGCAATTAACAATAAATGATACCTTCAAAAAATTAAAACAAAACAAATTAAAAGAATCGTATTCTAATAGACAGCATATAATTATAACAATAAAAAAACTAAGTATAAATTTTACTCAATTGGTAATGGACAGAGTTTGACCATTGGTCGCCTTAACTCACCATTTTTGGTTTTGACTGTCGCGACGCGTACGACTTTATCGTCTCCAGAATGCAAAGCTGTAATACGTCCAAGATACCACTGAGACGGCGGAAGATTGTCCGCTTTTATTAGCACAAGAGTGCCAATAGCAGGAGTTACAGTGGGGTTCAACCACTTAGAGCGTTGTTGCAAAGTATGCAGATACTCTATATGCCATCTACGCCAGAAGTCCTGATGGATGCGTTGCAAAAGTTGCCATCGCGAAAGGCGACTCAGGGGGAGCTCTTTATAATCAGGAACGGGTATCGCTGATAACGGTTCCATGGTCAAAAAATGACCAGGGGTAAGAGCATTAATGTCATCCACATCACTCGAAAGCGGGACAAGAGGACGAGAGTTTAAAAGAGATTCAATAAGCGTCAGGACGGTATAAAATTCCTCATAGGTAAGGATCTGTTCCCCTATAACGCGGGAAATATGCGACTTAACGCTTTTTACGCCTGCTTCAACTAAACCATTAAAATGTGGTGCACTAGCCGGGCTGGGGAGCCAATGAATTGTTTCTTTAGCTGCAGCTTGCTCCATTAATCTCAGAAGTTCACGTTTAGCTCCTAAGAAATTTGTACCACAATGACTGTACATTTGCGACACACGACCTCGACGGGAGATAAATCTTTGCAAAGCAGCTAAAAAGGTTTCAGTTGTTAAACTGCTACAAAGCTCAAGATGCATTGCTTTTGTAGCAAAACACACAAAAATACAAAGGTATGCTTTACAAGTTTTAACACCACGATGTCGAGACATAGTTATGTTGAATGGACCAGCAAAATCCACTCCTGAGCGAGAAAATGGTTTTACCTGAGAAACTCGAGATAAAGGTAAATTACCCATGGGAGGTTGAAAGGCAGTAGGTGACTGTTTCCAGCACCGTAGACACTTTGAAAGTACTGAATTTATTGCACGCTTTGTAGATAAAATCCAAAATTGTTGAGATAACAAGAAATGGGTGCTTCGAAAACTAGAATGAAAATATTTTTCATGAACATAGCGAATTACGAGGGTCGTCAAATTACTTTTACTAGGTAATAAAATTGGATACTTGGCGGAATAAGAAATGGATGCATGTTTGAGGCGACCTCCTACGCGAAGAATATTTGCATCATCAACGAAAACATTTAATTTTTTAAGCGGTTTGGAAAATTTTAAAGATTCAAGTTCCTCTCGGAAATAAGATTGCTGAGTAAATTTTACCAACAAAATAAGTGCGGAATAAAGTTCATTTTTAGAGAGTGGCCCTTGTTTCCGGGGATCATGATGTCTAGCCCTCGGTAATGCGTTAAAAAAGAAGCGGAAGATAAAACCTACTATATTTTGAACTGAGCGAAGAGACGAATATGTTTCTAACAACATTGTTAGGTTAGGTTAGGGAAAAAAGGGTAGTAGTTTTTTCCTCCTGGCTTTCGGGTGGAACATTGAGAGCTGGCATTTTAAAAAATGGCCAAAATTTGTTAGATTTTCTTAGGAAGGCGGGACCAACGAGCCATGTTTTATTTGTAAGTAACTCTGAAGGGAAAGCACCTCGAGAAGCTACATCGGCGGGGTTAGTATGAGTGTCTACATAATTCCAAATATCAGGGGGGAAATTGTGTTGTATAAACGAAACGCGGTGAGCAATAAAGGTCTTCCAGCGATGAGAAGCACCTTTTATCCCATGTAGAGCGATTTGAGAGTCACACCAGGCATAAATACGAGTTAATTTGATAGTTTTTGTAAAAGTAGTCTTTACATAGGTTAACATTTTTGTTAGAAGGACGCAACCACAAAGCTCTAAACGGGGTATAGTTAATCTTTTTATCAGAGAAATTTTAGATTTAGAGCATACAAATGCGGTATGTATATTATTATGTTCATCGAGTATTCGAAAATAAATCACGCAACTGTAACCTTTCTCGCTGGCATCACAAAACCCATGAAGTTCAAACTGGCATGAGGACGAAGAAACTAATGGTGAAAATAAGCGAGAAATTTTGAGCTCAGAGAGGAGGTTTAATTCGCGCTGATATTGAGTCCAAATTCGAATAATAGACTCGTCTGGGGTAGCATCCCAATTTAATTTAGAAATCCAAAGTTTTTGAATTAAATATTTGCAGAAGAATGTGACTGGTGAGATAACGCCTAAGGGGTCATATATTCTGGCAAGTTCAGATAGCAGGATGCGTTTTGTACACGATCGGTTTGTGATTGGGTTTACCAAAAAGAAAAAGCAATCATCAAGCGGGTTCCATTGAAGACCAAGCACTTTAATAGTACTAGTTTGCGAGCTGATATCAAAATCAAGAGGGTTTTTCGAAAGATCAGAAGCGGAAATATGGTCTAAGATAGAAATATCATTACTGGACCATTTATGTAAGTGGAAACCACCTAGTTGCATGAGAGAATTTAATTCAAAAATAGTTTGTTTAGTTGTTGCTAAAGTAGGGCTAGAAAATACAAAGTCATCAACATAACAAAAGTCCTTTATAACCCTGGCGGCGAACGAAAATTTGTTGCCTTCATCTTCAATGAGTTTTTTTAAAACTCGTAAGGCAAGATACGGTGCGCTATTGACACCGTACGTAACGCGGGTAAGACGATAGTCCTGAACAGGTAAATTTGGTGAAGAACGCCACAGAATTCGTTGATAATCACAGTGTTGAGTATCAATCAAGATCATTCTGTACATTTGTTTAATGTCGGCACAAATAGCCCAGGGATGAAGGCGGAAATTTAATAAGATATTCACAATATCTTGTTGGAGTTTCGGTCCAACATATAAATGATCATTAAGCGATTTTTGATTAGGCAAGCGTGCGGAGGCATTAAAGACAACCCTAAGTTTAGTCGAGCTACTATTAGGTTTGATTACACAATGATGAGGGATATAATAAGAACAAATAGGAATAGATCGATTAGAAACCTCTTCCATATGGCCAAGATCCAGGTATTCTTTTAAAAAGGCAGAATAGTCTAAGTATAGATCTTTATTTTTCAATAGACGACACTCTAAAGAGTAAAAATTGCTTAGTGCAAGATCTCTGCTGCCAACGAAAGATGTAGGTAGCAATTTACATTTAAATGGTAAAGAGACGATGTAGCGACCCTCATCGTTACGAGAATGAGTATCAAGAAAAATATTCTCACAGATTTCATCATCTTTAGAAGCAATAGATGTTTCAGGTACCTTTTCAGTTTCCCAAAATTTTGAAATGGTTTGATCCAGTATCGTACAGTCCGAAGATTGGCAAAAAAAGGTTGAGGTAGACAAATTAGCGGGGGATGATATTTTTCCAAGATTAACATAGCCAAAGATTGTATTTAGAGCGTCCGGCTCAGATTGTTTTCCTGAAATATGCCCATTTAACAAAATTTTCGAAAAAACGTCCGCTCCCAACAGTAAGTCTACCGTACCTGGTTTAAAGAAGTTCGGATCTGCAAAATTTAAATTGGACAAGTGTTGCCAATTTGAGGTTGTGATAGCGGAATCGGGCAACTGGTCACAAATATTATTAACAATAACAGCGTCTAAAAATAATTTAGGTTCAGACTTATTAAAGGCCTTGCAAATTAACGCAACACGAGCGGTATCAAGAGTGGTTGACATTGAGTCTAAACCCTTTATTTCAATGGAGAAGGCGGATGTAAAAAGACCTAAGCTATGAGCTGCCTTTTTTGTAATGAAGGACGTCATACTTCCTGAGTCCAACATACAGCGGTATGAGCGAAAATTACCCTTACTATCAGACACATCAATGATAGCAGTGGCTAGAAGAACTTTGTGTCGATGTGATAATTCTCCTTGAGCATTAAGAACGATAGCAGCATTACTTAAGGTATTATTAACATTTGAAAAAGCGGTAGAAGTCGACGGATGCACGGGTTGTGGAGTATGCGAATTTCTGGCAAAGGCGGGGGATCGATCAAAATGAAGTAAACTGTGGTGAGTCTTTGATGAGCAATGACGACAATGTTGTGTACTCCGACATGACCTCAAGTCATGAGAGCTACTAAGGCAATTATAACACAGGCAATTCGATTTACAAAAGACATGTCGTTCAGATGGAGACTTTGCAGCAAAATTTTCACACCTATAAAGCGAATGATCTTTTTTACATAAGAGACAGGTCAAATTAGGCGATTTAGTATTGGCAAACATAGAGCGAGTACGTGGAGGAAAATTTTTCAATTTGTGATTGGAATTAATTTGCGGTAAAACTTCAATTGCAGCAATCTCATCAGCGTTGTCATAAGCTAAGCAATGTTCAGATAAAAACTGAAGCAAATCGTTGTAAGTAGGCACGATAGATGAACGGTGTTTGAGTTCAAAACGCAATTTAGTATCGTGATCCAATCTTTTTAAGAGCATCATTGTTAAGACAAAGTCCCACTGTTTTACTGGAAAACCTAAAACCTCGAGAGCAGATAAGTTTTCCTTAAATGTATCTAGTAATTTTTCTAATGCTTCTGGTTTATTTGGGTCAATTTTGACAGTAGAATCAATTTCATTCCAATGGGCTTGAGCACATTTTCTAGGATTTATATAGCGGTCTAATAAAATATCGTAAGCAATTTGATAATTAGCGGCAATTAAAGGAAGATGACGAATAAGATAATAAGGTTTACCTTCTAATGACGCAACTAAATAATCAAACTTTTCTATGTCCGACAAATGTGTTTTATTATGTACCAAATTATTAAAATGGTCCATAAAAGATCGAAAGTTTTTAAAGTCCCCATTAAATTTCTTAAGTTCGATTTTTGGCATTCGTACATGTGAATGATCCTGCATAATAACGGTAGAATTAGCGGCAACATTAGCATGAGTCAGATTATGCGTTTCATTATCAAATAATTCGGCAAAAACGGCTTTAATTTTATAATATTCAGATAAAAACCCCTCTTTAGTTACATCTTCCCCCCCAGCATCTTCCGGAATACTAAAGAGTACAGTTAGAATATTATTATGTTGTTTCATAAAATCATCTTTTATTGCATCTAAATCAGTGCAACGTACGCGAAAAAGACTGCGAACTGCTTTGTCTGTTCTAACTTTATCAGCAAGCAAACTAATAACATTAATTTCATTTAAAGCAGACGATCTCAAAGTTTTGTATTTAGCGATTTTTTCAGCCATTCTAAATCAAAAATATTTAACTCGAATTCTAATTCACAAAAACAAATTAATCTAGCCAAAGCGAGCGTACTTTTAAATAATAAAAGTACCTATCTACGAAATCAGGTAAACGAACAACACTATAAGCGGTTTAAAATTCACAGTGAAGTGAGTAAATCGAAAAATTCCGTACAGAGCGCAATCGACGATGTCCAATAATTGTAAAATAGAAGTGCGAGGCAGATACAAATATATTGATAGATGGACAGCGGTGAGGCAAATGGCAATAATAGGCGTATACAGCTTAATTCTGGGATATGCGCAATTGAGACGGTGACACAAAGGTCGAGAATCGAAAAATAAATGTAATCTCGTTTTACGATCTAACAAAAAGTAAAATATGTCTATTGAAATAGTCACCTTTTGACCAATAATAAAATTATTATCCCTGAATAATTTAAATTTTAAGCAATACTTATTATTATTTTTATTAAGTACCTATTATAATATCTTTTCTGCGTTAATAATTTGAAGCTAGATGCGATATACTCCAAGCGAGTATATATAAAAAACAAAAAAAAAGTGAAAATGAAAGAAAATCGAATTTTATACGTTATAATTACTTTAAATCGTTTTAATTATTTAAACAAAAGGCAAGAAGGACCAAATGAAACAGAACGGATGTTATGCTGTCAAAAAGGGCTGATTCAAATAATCAAACTAAATAAATTAATAACGTATTTGACACCTTACCTTTTGGAATATTGGACTGATCGGCGAGCGGCACACATGAAGCAAAAAGGCACAAATATTAAGCGACGGCGAACGAACTTGTTACTTTGTTGGCGATACATCGATGTCACTTGATTCTTTTAAAAGGTCCAAAGCATGAACCGTTTAGGTGGGGCAAAGTGTCAAAATAGATAACGCGAATTTAAATTAAGAAATTAATAAAGAAAATAAATCCATTCTCGAACAAAGTTACTTAATCAAATTACTATAAAATTCAGGGGAACGCAAAATTAGGTTTCTTCATCAAATTGTCAGTAACGCAAAATTGACGGATTTAAAAACTTGAATATCTCCTAAACGGCTTAGGATAGAGACGAACGACAAAGAGCTCTTTAATCTATCTGTTCGGCTCTACGTGTTGAGCAAGTTTAGATAATGATTCGATTATTAATAACTGAGGAATATTAAAAAAAAATAAAACCCTTGTCAATAAGAAGCAACTGAATCCACTCCTTAGTTTGCATTGTTCTCTTTGATATGTAGCCAAATTTTCATTGAAATCGGAGACAAAAAAATTTTTCTCAAAAATTTGGAAGGCACCCTTTCCTTTTTTTTTTGTGAAAATAAAAGTTTAAAAAAATTAGGTATGTATAGAATGGAACGTCAGGATCTCAAAAAGATACCCTGTTCCCCTCTAACAAGACTAGTTAAAAAGTTGGAGCTCATTTCTTAGAAAGTATCCAACATAGAGAGACGCAGACACCAGCAAGACATTTTAAATCGTTTACTGTAACGTAGTGCCGAATTTCATGAAGATCAGAGCAGAAATAACATTTTTCCATACTTACTCGGTTTCCGTTTCAAACTACTAAAAGTTGCAATTGCAAATTTCGTTGACAAAATTTTGGTATCAGGATAGCAGAAGAACGATGAGATATTTAAGTTCCTTAATCAAATTACTAAAAAAAAATTTTCTCAAAAATTTTTTTGTCTCCGATTTCAATGAAAATTTGGCTACATATCAAAGAGAACAATGAAAATTAAGGAGTGGATTCAGTTGCTTCTTATTGACAAGGTTTTTATTTTTTTTTAATTTTCCTCAGTTATTAATAGTCGAATCATTCTCTAAACTTGCTCAAAACGTAGAGCCGAATAGATAGATTAAAGTGCTCTTTGTCGTTCGTCTCTATCCTAAGCCGTTTAGGAGATATTTAAGTTTTTAAATCCGTCGATTTTGCGTTACCCTGAATGGTATTGACAGTTTGATGAAGACACTTAATTTTGCGTTACCCTGAATTTTATAGTAATTGGATTAAGGAACTTAAATATCTCATCGTTCTTCTGCTATCCCAAAATTTTGTCAACGAAATTGCAACTTTTAGTAGTTTGAAACGGAAACCGAGTAAGTATGGAAAAATGTTATTTCTGATCTGATCTTCATGAAATTCGGCACTACGTTACAGTAAACGATTTAAAACGTCTTGCTGGTGTCTGCGTCTCTCTATGTTGGATACTTTTTAAGAAATGAGCCCCAACTTTTTAATTAGTCTTGTTAGAGGGGAACAGGGTATCTTTTTGAGATCCTTACGTTCCATTCTATACATACGTAAATTTTTTTAAACTTTTATTTTTCCAAAAAAAATTATTGTTATATTTTGTTATTTAACCCCCGGGACATAGATAGTCCCATAATTATTAGAGAGCACGTAAAACGTGACATTTTTATTAAAAACACGCTTAACGATATTGACTATTTAAAAAAGTTTATGGAGATAGAATGAAGGCATAAATTCAAAAACTCCCGAGGGGTGAAAACAAACCAGAAAACATTTGGATAATTGTCTTGAAGTAGACTTCGAACCTGTTATCTTCAGGTTGCTATCCCAACACCATGACCATTAAATCACCAGAGCGACCTAATTGGTAATTTGTGTATAAGATTCGACTCCAATTTGGTAAGTATCATACATTTTACATATTTTTATTAATATTTTAGACCAGCCTAAACAAAGTTTGTGTGCAAAATCATTAATATTTTATTTCAAAAAGTTTTAAGCGTTACTTAAATTATATCTCGAATATTAAAATAAATAATTTAGAAATACAAAATTATAAAAATACAACCATTCCAAGAATGTTAAACATAAATAAAAATAAATGATGAACTAAAAGAAAGGTCAATATTGGTTTTATTAAATTAACATGTGATGATGCAAAATCAAATTAATATGAAACATTATATTTTACTCTTTTATTTTACTGTAGTTGTTCTGCACAAATACTTAAAAAAAAAAAAAGATTGTTTATTTATATGATATGTATGCAAGAGTTACGCTATATATCTTGGGATCAAAATAGTAGATAAAATTTTGTGTGTGCAATTTTTAAAAAGGGAACTGGTATATACACACAACCAAACTTATAGGTATGGAATCATCTATTATTTTTCATAATTTTTGAGATGTATGAACATTTTTTGTTTATGAATAAAACTCGGTCCTTACCTAAGCATTTTAATGACAAATAACCCACATAGCAATAAAAATAATTAATTAGTTGACAAAATAAACACAATGGTATTTTTTTGGTTTCTGAAACGAAATGAGATTTAAATTTTTAATAGCCGAAAAACAAAAACAGAAAGAAAATTGGTAATTTTAACAATCCATGTTATCACCTCTAACCCTTATGCAAGCTTCTATTCGCCTTGGCATGCTTTTTATTTGTCAACATTGTCTTGGGGTATGTTTTCCTATTCTGCTAATGATGCATCAATAAGCTGTGCGACATTTCCTGCATTGTTTCGACGAGCTCTAATCCTTCTTTGAGCTGGTCCCACAAGTGTTCCATAAGATTTAGATCTTGTGAACATGCAGGCCAGTATAAAACTGTGACACCTTCTGTAGCCACTCTGCTTGTATGGGGAGGTGCATTATCGTGCATCAAGATAAAATTATCCCCAATTGCAGATCTCCAAAGCCTTACGATTGGTTCTAGCACTAAATCAACATATCTCGGACCGGTTAAAGTTTGTTGAAGTGGAGTTTTTGCTTCCAACATAATACCTGCCCAAAACATTACAGTTCCTCTTTGATATCTTGGGACATATCTGGCAGCGTGGAGTCTCGCTCATCTTCCTGGAGCGCTGAGAACCCGAATTCGATGGTCATCTGATCTTAGGCCAATTCTGGTCTCATCCAAAAAAAGAACATTTTGCCAATTCTCAGTTGTCCAGTTTTGGTGTTGAGGCACCAATTTAGCTGGTCAATTTCATTTTGCCTAGATAACGGTGGGACCTGTAACTCTTTCCTACTGTACAAACCTGGTGCGCGAAGTCTTTTTCTTAGAGTTTCAATTGAAACGTTCATACCTGTAGCTTCCAGAAGTTATCGTTGTAGCTCTAGATTTGAAACACTGGGATTTCGTCAAGTAAATTAGCACACAAAGCAGTCCTGTTGTTCCTTTGTGACTCTTTGTATGGGCATCTGTTCTTGGGAGTTTCTAGTTTCTAGAATGAAACTTTATATTAACATGAATAAGATACAAGAAAAACAACGAATTTTTGAGGGAATATTCATTCTTACTATCACATCGCTTAAAAACGGTCTACATCGTCGGCTAATTGTACTCTTACGTTTATTTCTAGTTTTTTACTGTATTTTGTGTTAAAGACAATTAAATAACCTATTATATTATTTACACTAATTCTATATATAATAGATTTGTAGAGTATTTAAGGTCCTTTCTGAATAATATTGAGTCTCGGAAGACTGTTATCAAGCCATATTTTTATTTCATTCAAACCATCCAAAGCCGTTTAAAAGACTTCTTTCCAGCTCTCCCCCTTAAAGAGAATGGCAGTATAGCTGATAATTTTTCATGTAACTGTAATATAAATACAGTTAAAGTGTACCGCTCCCTTAGGCACATCCCTAAAAATGGTCAATAGGTTACTGAGTAGGCTATCAATTCTAAAAAACTATATTTGTTAATCACCAGCATGGGTTATTGGGGGGAAAGTCCACAACTACTAACTTGTTTTCTCATGAAATTACTCTATTTGATTTCTACAAGGCGTTTGACAGAGTTAATCATGAGATACTTTTAATAAAGTTGGGAGCAATTGGTTTTCATGATAATTTGGTATCTAGACTACATAGTTTTTATTTAAATACGTTAGCTCTTTTATGTATTATATAAATAATGCCTAGCTTCATTCCTATACTCAGCCAAGGCATTTAACACTTAATCACAGATTGTTATTAGAAAGAATGTGGATTAATGTTGTACAGTTTAAAAATATTTTTATTAAAAAAATTAAATACAAAATAAATAAGTTACTATCTACAATTTAAAACTACCAAGTAAAAGGAGCCCTTTCTCTTAAAATTCGAACACCAAATTTTTCCCATTCTTCAGCATTAATCCACAATTCATGAGCAGTTTCTAAACATGACATTATACACGCTCCCTTCCAAGCTACCATGGATGGATCCATATCTCTGGGATTTGTGACTATATCTAGTTGTTCTGCTCTATATAAATATGGTATTTGGAGAGATATTCTATTTTGAAGCCATGTACCAATACCTAAAAAAAAATATTGATAATACATTTAATATTTCTATCAAGAAACTTCCAAACAAGCTGAAAATAACAAATGTAAACACCACTTGCCTGAAAATTTCATTCCACCTCCTACAACTAAAATACATCCATACATTTTTCTCTTAATCTCTTCATTGGGACACCTGTCTATGCTTTGAAGAACAGCTTGATCCAAGCCCAAAATTTGTCCTGGATTGGTAACAAATTCCCGAATAGAAGTTGGCACTACAGGATCCATCGCATCAACTACTATATCATCTTCATTCGGGTTGTTTTGTTGATTGTCCAGGTAAGTATCATTTAAAAGATCTGCATTTGCGGTATCTAAGCTTTCTTTCATACCTATAAAACCAAAATAATTTAATTAAAATATTCACAAAAAAACTGTTCATTTTTACCTTTTTTACGAATATCCCTTAAATATATTTCGTCATGCGGATCTTCAGGATCTCCAGTTGATATTTTCTGAGTATGAATCAACTTTGTTCCAGTAATAGCAAATAATTCGGGACTAAAAAGACTTAAAGGTGCTATGATACATTCATCTCCAACTTGTATCGTAAAGTGATAAACCGGCATATCAGGTTGTTTTAGAACAAAGGATTTTTCTTGGGAACCACAGATGTCTAAATTGACATGACAAAAATCTTCTTTTAGCTTTCGGAGGAGCATGGTATCTAGTTTGTTTTTATCTCGACACTCCTTGTAGGGAAATGCACACTTCTGAAGAAGCCAGAAAAATATTTGAGTTATGTCACCACCACCATAGTCAAGTCGAACTCTGAAATAATGATTTCTATCACTTAAAAAGTCCTTTTTAAACATTATGGTTACATCAACAACAAAAAATGCAAATTGTCCAATGGCCTCTTCTTTAGAGTTTATCTGTAATCCCACTGTGAATCACACCATTACATTGTAAAAATGTAATATATAACATTGACATAATACATTTCTTATTAATAATAATAATACAAAAAAAAAAGTATGAACAGTAATAGTTATTACCTAGTATTCTGATGACAAATTCCATCTTCGACACATGATACTGATGTTTTCTGGTCTCCAACGTCTATTACACAAGCATAACTCAGTCCTGAACCGAAAGTTGCAGCAACGTGATCTTGTACCAAAAAGCAGTGACCAAATCCAATTTTACTAATCACTAAATACATCAATTCTCTTAGATATGTTCTATTGTACACATCAGGTACTATTAGCACAGCTTTGTGAAACTTTAAATCTTTTTTACTTATTTGAAAATTTGTTTCTAGAATATAACTCCATATCGCTTCTAGGTCTGCCATTACAGCAGTCAGTGAACCTCCTAAAATGTGTATTATTCTACTTAATGTATTGAAATTATTGTAGGGAAATTTAAAGATTTCACAAAAGTGATATGGTTATCAAATTATAAATTAATTTTCATGCAATAATTTAATAAAAAGCCAGGTGAATGTCAGCCACCAACTCTTAACAGGCAATATTGACATCTCAAGCAATAAAAAAAATATACTCATATATATCACACTCCTGTTTCAATAGTAGTGGCGGTTTGCCCGTAAGGGCACTTGGGCAAGTGTCCTAGTATAATAAACAAAAAAAAAATAACACATATTTTATATTTTCCTCAATACCTATTATTATTTTATATAATATTCAGCGCAAAGCGCGTTGGCACGACACTGGACGACCGGGCGTTGATCATAGATAATTATTAATTTATCTATGGCGTTGAGCGACGTTGCGAGAATTCCGAAGTTAAGTGGAAGGGCACAGGGCACAGTAAATGTGTACCTCTGTTGTTTTCTCTCTCATTATGATGCGAAAAACAAGGACAACGACAATACCGCTTAGCAAGAGATAAACACATGTGATGGATTATACATCACAAGCAGGGCGCTGTCCTCATTGTGAATTGTGAGGATGTGACGTGCTGTACCCTGCTGTACCCATGGCACAGATTACCTATAGACCAAATACGAATGTACGCAGCGGCATCTTTATCGGCGATGCCGGTTTCGGCTAAAGGTGCGCGTTTGTTGGACCATGATAATAATTTTTTTATTGTGATTTCAAAAAAATGTTAGTTGGACCATTGGAATAGTTAAGAAATAAAACTAAAAAGAAAAATAACTGTTTTTTTTATAAAACAGTCAAAAATATGATGAAAAAAAAATCAATAATAATTATAAATGAGACAAAATTTTAATTTTTGTTTTGGTTTTTGACTGATTTTTTCGAGGATTTCAAATCTCTGTTTGCATATTTAACAATATAAAAAATTCTGAGTCTTATAAATAATTTAAAGGTTAATTTTACAGGAGAAGTGAAACAAAAATGATTGTGTATATAATATTTTTTGAGCAGCATCTTCAGTACTTGTGCTTACCAAATTTGGTATACATATTGATTAAAGATGTCTTTACTGATTAATGGTACATGTAATGTAATGTGAAATCTACACAGATAGCCTAAAACAAAAAAATATGTGATATGGCAGTACTGTTGATGGCGCCTCACGCGGAATTTATTAGAACTATTGATATGGCACTTGTATATATTGTAGGCATGTTCATAATGTATACGTTGGGCAAAAAAGTCAATTTAAATTTTTTAAGGGATATGGCACTATTGAAAAAGGAGTGCGATATATTACTAAAGATCCATTAGTATAAATTACATAAAATGTGTGTGTGTGTGTGTGTGTGTGTGTGTGTGTGTGTGTGTGTGTGTGTGTGTGTGCGTGTGTGTGTCTGTGTGCGTGTGTGTGTGTGCGTGTGTGTGTGCGTGTGTGTGTGCGTGTGTGTGTCTGTGCGTGTGTGTGTGTCTGTGTATAACGCATAACTCATGAACCGATACACAGAAAAACACCAAATTTTCAACTTAAGCTTTGTTTCAGCGTCCAATGAGCTGATTAGATTTTGGGCAGAGTCGGAACATCTGGGGGGGTACTTTATAGGTGGTCATTTTTATATTTTATGGAATATATCTGTTATTTACGTTTGGAGAAGAAAATTCTTCAAATAAAAGTTACTTCTAATATAATTATCTATAATTTTTGTTTTATGTCAAAATTTCCTAAAATGGTCCGTATTCGAGAAATTTGACAAAATGTGCAAAATTCTGATTTTTAAGAAACTAAAAGTTGTTTGCGATATTGATCTCTATAATTTTTGTTTTTACATGATTTTTCGAAAATGAACCGTAATGGAAAAATTGGAGAAAAGTACTAAATTTAAATTTTTCAGTACTTTCGTTTTCAATGAATATCTGTAAAAAATGTTTCGAGTTAAATGTATGTGGAAAATGTATATATTTAGTTTATTCTCTAAATATTTATAGAGGAGGTATAATAGGTTGTACAAAATAACCGCCTATAAAGCCTATAATAACTAGATAGGAAAGTCATGTGTTGGACACATCAGATTTTTAATTTAGGTATACCATAAATTTCAGGAACAGGAAATTATTATTATTTCATGTTTTAATTTAAACATTTTTTTACCTATTAAACTAATTCTAACAATTTTTTGTTGAAATATATATATATATTTTTTAAATATAACCTTTTGTTATTCCTTTAGAAATTAATAATAGTACAATAGTAGGTACATTACGTATAGTTTCTATAACCTTATAATCCATATCAGGTGATCTATATTTACCTGAACCTGAGTGAACATTGAGATCGCCTCGTTTATAAGGAAAATGAATATTAAAATCTTGTTTTGGATCAAGCCTCAAAATGTCATTACCAATGACAACATCCCCTTCAGGCTTGATCCATTCTCCTCCACTGTTGTTTACCAGTTCTGGTTGAGATCGACGATTAAATGCAGCTATTTGTTGTGGGGGAGTAGCATATCTAAAAAGACAATCAAATAAAAAAATGTCCTTATGGCCGATCTTTTCACTTCTGAGTTACTTAAGTGTCTTGACAGATTAGCGAACTATAGTGAAAAGACTGGCCCTTAGTTTATTTAAAAATACCTCCTTCTACCATCCGATTGCAAACATGACTGCAATGTATGAGAAACTGCTAGCCTGGCCTCTTCTAACTCTTGAATAAGATTAGGGTCTACTCTTTCAGGCAAAAAACTATCTCTATATTGAATACCACCCGGTAATCTTCTTCTTGCAATAGCATGCAATGTCGTTAAAGGGTTTAAATCCGATGCTCGACCAATTCTTAAATTTAAAGAACCTGGATGGATTACTATGATACTTTTGGCATGTACCTGCTCAGCGGGAACCTCTGTGGGTGTTCCCAATGTCATATTTCCTAATTCGTCAATTATTGCTAGTTTACTGCACCCCCTCAAATTTAAATATATTTTGATTTTGTGTATTTATTTATTTACAATTTTTTAAATTTTTATAAATATAACCTCTTATTTAAATTCTTCTTTTTTAAATATTTGTTTACGTTTGCTTCGTAAACCATAAAATCATAATTATTGAAAACCAACCAAGCGAAAGGCCATTTAAAATGAGAATGTGACTAATGAGCCGAAAACCAGGATTCGAATTCCAACAGAATTATTTTTTGTAATTTTTATTTTGGCTATAAAATCTTTGAAAATATACATTTTAAGAGCCAAAATTATAAAGATTAGGCTTGTATACAGAACTTGTGGCTACATGCTTTGTAAAAAAGCCGTAGAATATATTTTTTCGATTAAATACTAAGGAAAGCTAAAGCTTAGTCACTCTCAAAAATTCAGATTTTGTTTATTTTAAATTATACTGTTTTGGAAATTTATAGGTTTTTCAAAAATATTACTAAAAATTGATCGAGTATTATACATTCGAAAATATTTAAGCCCTTAAAAAAAACAGACCCTCTTGAATCGTGACCATGGCTAATTATCCACGATGACTTGCAATTTTCAAGACAATTTAGGGCGCAGTATCATCGATGCAGATATATTTTGTTGAACAAAGGAGAAAATGGCATCAGACCATTCTAAAAAGAGTGGAAAACTTGTAAGTACTGTATTTATATATTATATAACAAGTATTTTAATAATATATTTTAGGCGCCTCTTTCCCCACCTCCAATAATTGATATTTCTGATGATGAATTAGTAACTATATCAGTAAGGGATCTAAACAGACAACTCAAATTAAGGGGCCTATCTAGAGATGATATAGTTCGTATGAAACAGAGACGACGAACACTAAAGAATAGGGGATATGCAGCATCTTGTAGAATAAAAAGAATTGAACAAAAGGATGAATTGGAAACTGTTAAAACAGTGGAGTGGAAAGATGTGGAGACAATGCAGGACGATGTTATCACAATGAGAAGCGAAGTGGTAGAAATAAGAGACAGATATGAAGCCCTTAAACGCTTTGCTATTGCAAATAAAATTCCCATTCCTAGTGAATTAGAACAGTTATAGTGTGCTTGTGCCTAGAATTAAATATATAAGTAAAACAGAACTTATTGCAGCTTTTGATTTTGTGTATATTTTTTTATATTAATTAAATCCTATTTTTTTATTGAGTTGAATTTCTAATAATTTTCTTTAGATCAGTAACTAATTTTAATGTAAATATTTGAAGGGTACAGGGATGGCAAAAAACGTGATTCTGGGATTAATATGTGAATCCATACCTAAAATAAATGATTAAGCCTTCAAATCAGCTAAAACCATTGAATGTCACAAGTTACTATAAATTTACACAAATGTGTGCAGTTATGTAAGTGAAAAAAAAAAAAAAAAACAAGTTCAGTATATAACAGAGGTGATAATTAAAATGGCATTCCCTGTTAGGGGCATGAATTCTTAGAATATGATGGTAAGATGGGATAATGCCTGAGTATTTTGAATCTTATAATAGAGCCTACACTACTTCTCTGTTAATAAGCAAAACTAAATCTTGAAGAACCTGATAGACAATTAGAGTTATAAAATTTTAAATATAACAAATGACTTCCTATATAGTTTATTAAACTATCTGACTCTCCAATACTTGAAAAAAACTTTGCAAAAATTCAGTTGCAAGACATAACTTTTTAAATTTACCTTGTAACCAAAATGTTGATGTTTAATTTATAATCATATTAATAAAGAATTCAGTTGTCAACAACACTGATAGTTTTTGTTACTTTTTCTTTTTAATTTTATACACTTCAAAGTGATAGCCAGTCTCCAGTTTTACTAGTAATATTCACCAGGAATATCTTATTCGTTAATATTATTAAACTAACATTCAGAAAAACTTTTTTTTTGTAAAAAGTTTGTTGTTGCGAGTTTTTCTTCAAAATTTTTGCCAGTGCTCTAGATTTGAAGGCCCAATATTCTAAGGAGAAAAAAATTTAAAGCGACCCCTTTAAAAAAAGTTAGGAGGTTGAATACCTTTTAACCCCCCCATATTTTTTTTTTTTTGACAGAGAAACTTGCTTTATCGATCTTAAAATCAAATTTTTTTATAGCGAAATGAACTTTGTATCTTTCTTAGTTAACGAGCTATTTATAAATTTTTAACAGAATTTCTAGAGCAATTCGTCCGTCCTGGACTTAACATATCAACAAAACTAAAAATCAGTGGTGTGCCTAGGGCTGTGCTTGAGCCGCCCCTGCAAAAACTGCCTATATTTATATTTTTGTAAAAATGGTATTTATAACATTAAATTGGCGCCATAAAAATGGTGTGCCTCATGGGTTCACCATGCCACTGATAAAAATACACGTTAGTTGGGAAATGTATTTATTAAATTTAATAGTAAATAAAAAAATAATTTTTTTAATTAAACAACAAAAAAATTAACAATTCAAAAAAAAAACATTATACATATTTTATAAACTATTTAATTTAGTAAATATTCAACATGTCCTCCTCCTTCTTGAATACAAAACTATAAATAAAAGAGGTACGTTTTTGCAGGGGCGGTTCAAGCAAAGCCCTTAGGCACACCACTGATTTTTATATGTGTGTTTTATACAATAACTCCTGATCTACTCTTAGTTTTGTTGATGGTAAATACAGGACGGACGAATTGCTCTAGAAATTCAGTTAAAAAATTGTAAATAGCTCGTTAAATAAGAAAGTTCATTTCGCTGTAAAAAAAAAATTAAAAATTCATAGTTCTTTTTAATTTTAAGATCGATAAAGCAAGTTTCTTTATGTAAAAAAAATACGGGGGGGTTAAAAGGTATCCAACCCCTCAACTTTTTTTAAAGGGGTCGCTTTAAATTTTTTTCTCCTTAGAATATTGGGCCTTCAAATCTACAACACTGGCAAAAATTTCGAAGAAAAAATCGCAACAGCAAACTTTGTACAAAAAAAAAAAACGTTTTTCTGAATGTTAGTAGTTTAACACCCTGTAACTCTTGGGAGCCAATATTTGATATAGGTATATATTTACCTATATCAAATCCACTTATTTTTTGGTAATCTATCTGAGTATGAATTTATGACATACCTTTTTGAAACACCCTGTATAATAAAAAAAAACTTGAAAAAAATTGATTTTTTATTTACACATTTATAATATATACAAACACAATATGAATCAAAATGATTCATTACATTAAGAAATATATTTATTACATTTTTTTACAAATATACACAAAAGAAAAGGATAAAATATAATTTTGTTTATGCATAACAAATGATTTAATTGAAAAATGTAAAATAATATATACAGGGCGATTGATAAGGAATGGGTATTATGAAGTAATCTTCAAAAAATATTGGATTTAAACAAGAGGCAAACTTCGATTCGATCGTTCAACTGGTCGAATGTGTGGCCATTTTTATAAACGATTGATTTTGAGAATTTTATTTTCGTTTAATAAACTGGATAAGCTATATTTTTAAGGATAGACATTACGACTATGCAGAGGAAAAATCAGAGGTGTTATTTTTTAATTGTAGTCGACAGTTTATCTTTTATCTGAGTTTTTTCGTTCTCAAAAATGGTTTATAGTGAGGAAGAAAGAATTGAAATTATTTTTCTTTATGGTGCGCAAGAAATGTGCTATTTAAGAACAGCTCTTGCATTTAATGAAATACATCCTAGCAGAAATGTTAGTCATGTTTATGTGAGAGATTTAGTTTAGAAAATTCCAAAAAACAGAATCTCTAGCAAATAAAAAAAAGAGGGGCCCAATATTTTGGACGAAGAGATGCAAGTAGAAGTTCTTGGTCAGGTTGCTAATAATCATACCGCAAACATATGTCAGAAGAGTATTAAAAAGGCACAAATTTCACCCGTACAAAATGAACATTTTGCAAGAACTTGGTGACGATGATCCGGACAGACGAATTCGGTTTTGCGAAACAATGACAAAATTCAACGAGAACCCATACTGAATAAAAAAACATTTGTTTTAGTGACTAATGCTATTATTTATCGATTCTACTCAAGAATAACTCATTTTAATGTATATTTATTCTGAATAACTAAAAAATATAGTGACAATTAGTTTGCCAAAATTGTCGCCCGTTTAAAATTTTAAAAATAATGGCAGTTGGTTGACCAAAAGATAAATTGTGATTGGTAGATTGTATTTTTTGACTACCTAGAATATATAATATGAAATATATTTGTTCAGTTGAATGCAATAGCATACTGTTTCGTTTTGTAGTGTGTCAGTAGATATGCTAATATCCATGTGTGTATAGAAAAAATAGTTATGATTACTTCTATACATATCATATTTTGTTCTAAAAAGGTAAAAAAAATATACAAATATTCATGATTTTATTTCACTGTCTGTGTAAAACTGTGAAACCTCTTTAATCAAGGGGTATTGTAAATTGGTTAATGCTGCCACAGTTTTAAAAATAATTGTACTATATTTAAACATCTCAGCTGGAATAAAACTCAAAATTTTATAACTTTTCATCCTCTTAATTGCCCTTTCTACGTGAATTGTGGCTCTAGCAATACATTCTATACGACGCACTTGCTCAGGTGTAATTTGCTCAGTTGACAAATATGGAGGTGCATTAACTGTTACCCCATTTGGTAGAATATCTTTAATTAAAAGTCCTTTGGCAGTCAAAATTAAGTCCCCTGGTTCCATTTGATCTAAAATTTCACAACTCTTCACAATTATTTTATCAGAAGTCGATCCAGGGAAAAGGTTGCTGGCATAGGTGATAACTCCATTCGGAGCTACTCCTACTAAAGCTTTTAGAGTGCTCCTATGTGTGTTTGCACTGTAGGCAATTCTGAAAATAGATATATACATCAAGTTTATTGATATCATAAAAAAATAGGTATAAGAACATACTTCTGATGTTTCATCAAGTGTCGTGGAACTGCAGAAAATACTTCAGTACAATCTAGAATAATTCTACAGTTGGTGAACGTGCTGGCACAATTTGGCAAACATGATCTGTTTTTTGAGTGTTTAGGTATTCTACCCATCAATTTCACAAATAACACATCATGAAATAAATGAATGAATGTGACCACAACATTTGTTATAGTTGCTGTGGACACATTAAATCTATATGCCAGATCAGTGTGGGTAAAATTATGCCTTAATTTCATTAAAGCTATCAATATTTGGTCTTGCAAGTTTAGTTTTTCAACCTGTAAAATAAAATATTTGCTTAAAACTTATGATTTACTATAGTAATTATTAAGTATTTTAATTAGTATTATAGAAGACAAATACCTTCCTTTCCAAATAATATTTTATGTCCAAATCTTGCAGAACAAAGAGTAAACTTTCATATATCTTTCGATTAGGTAACCCAGTGTATTCTAAAATTAATGCATCATTTTCGCAGATGTGTGTATAAGAAAAATGTAAACGCATAGTTCTTATTATTTCTTTTGATTTCTCTACTTCCAATTTTAACCGATCGTTTTCAGCTTTGAGCATAATAATATCTACAAATAATAAAAATGTATAAATATTTTTCTTCAAGTGGATGCTATTGATAAAAATGGCATGACAATAAAATTCTCCTTCCCCTAAACCTTCTACTCCCTATTAACATAATAACTATCACTGAGAACTGCTCACTTCTCACCTGCTTCTTTTGTAGATGAACCAGGTATTAATTCTCTTATAGGTGGACCAGGCATTGGTTCTCTTTTAGATGGACCAGGCATTGGTTCGCTTGTAGATGGACTAACCATTGGTTCATCTTGTGAAGAATATCCATCAATTACTTCTGTACTATTAAAAATGGTAAAAAAATTACAGAAATATTATTATTAAGTGAAGATTTAACAAAAAATTACTTTTCATGAGAGATATCCAATTTCCTCTTTGCATTTTTCCTCATTGTCGTGTATTCCTGGGACAAATAATGTTCTTTGAACAATTTCTGCTCATTGTGTGCAAAGATCTCTGGATCGTTGACCTCATTTCCATCTCGAAAATGACAACTACACATCAGCTCACCAATCCCTGGTATTCCATCACGTCTAATTATTTTAAATAACAATTATTATGAGATTTGAAATCATACTTCTAACTTTACTATACCTTATCAATTGTAACCATCTTTTCCGCCTGGTCGGAATACATGGGAATGTGAAAAATTTGCATGGGTCCTTGAGACTATTATGTGTGCATTCAGGTGCCCAACATGAAATTACCATTTCTCTTTCTATAAAAAAAATTGTTGAAACAAAAGTTACAATAGGTAAAATTAAAATAAGTGAAGTTATGTATGATTATATAATTTAATAAATTAAATATATTATGCTTTAAGTATGTTAATTAATAATAATAATAAATTTTTATTGGTCCTTTTTGATCACTATACAATGATGTAGGATATGTCAAGATACGCATGTAGTGGACAAAACACAATTTAAAATCTACATTAAAATATACATACATACACATATACAAACAGTGAGCACCATAAGTCTTACCCCCCCTATCTAACTCGTTACTGGAGTCTTGTTAGGAAAATCGCCGAGACACGTCGATTTCGGTTTTGGTTCAGACGTGAAGTAAGACTTTTTGCCATTAGAAGGTCACTGTTAGTGTAGTTGCTTTCCTATTTTGTGAGGTTTTGTTATTTTTAAACATTAATAAATCAACACGTAATTTCAAAAAATTTTGCACCGTTGAATAGAGAATAAAACCCCCTTTCAAATGAGCTATCGCTCACCACCCCATGCCATTTAAATTTTTCGAAAGGGTTGCTACCCTCCAGTAAGGGATTAAATTAAGGGTAAACTAATCATGCAAAAATGTACATTGTAGAAATCAAAAATCGACCTGTCTCGGCGATTTTCCTAACAAGACCCCAGTAACGAGTTAGTTAGGGGGGGGGGGGGTAAGACTTATGATGCTCACTGTATACACACACATACATACATATTATATTACGTTACCTAGTAATAATCCTTAATATTATAAAAACATTTTGTTACTAATTTTTTTTTAATGTTTGTTTAAAACTGTTAATGGATTTTATGTTTTTTTATATCAGCTGGCAATTTATTAAATAATTGAATTCCTGCATACTCAAGACTTTGTTCATAGAGAGCAGATACATGCCTAATTGTACATAACATATTGCCATTACGAGTGGGATAATTGTGACAATCATTGTTCCTGAAAATTTTAGCTTTATTTTTTTTTGTATGTAAGATTGTCTTATAAATATATATTGAGGGTAGAGTGAGTATGTGATGTTTAATAAAATGATCCCTGCATGTTTGTCTTGATTCCAGATAAGTCTAATTGCTCTCTTTTATGCAATAAATACTCTTGTAGCAGCAGGAGAATTTCCTCAAAGTGTAATATTGTAAGATATGTGTGAATATACAATTGCATAATATGCCTGTAGAAGTTGGTTAAATTTAGCAGTACCCCCAGAAATTTTGTTTTCTGCAACAAGTAGACACCATTGCAACTTACCTTTACACATATATTATCATAAATTCTATTCCTTGAAAAAACTGAAGAACAATTGTTTTATCAGAATTTAAGATTAAGGAATTTTTATTAAACCAAGTTGAAAAATCTGAAGCTACTAAGTGAAGCTTCTTCTGCAGCTCATCTGGAGAAGTAGCATGAGATGCTAAAGTTGTATCGTCGGCATAGAGTATGGGTTAATCTGCAGACACATGCTGGGGAAGATCATTTACATACAACAAAAATATTAGTGGTTCCAAAACTGAGCCTTGTGGCACTCCTCGGGTTAGACTTTTCAATTCTGATTTACAGTTACCCACTTTTACACATATCTGAGGTGAATCTAAACAAGAACTTAGCCATTTTAAAATTATGCCCCTGAAACCTAATGCATGTAATTTATTTTGGATAATGGATATGTCAATTGTGTCAAAAGCTTTGGACAAGTAAAAAAGGAGTACACCCACATACTGCCCCTTATCTAGCTGTCGATATATATAGTTGAAGAAAGCAGTAGTTGCACTCTCCGTGGACCTGTCTGGAAGAAAACCATGTTGATGTTCAGTTAAGATATTAATTTTTTTTTAGAAAAGATAACATTTGTTGACCTACACATTTCTCAGTTTGGAATTAACAGTTTTCCAATCAATTTTTTGCTTTTGTTGCATATTTTTGTTTGTTAAATTTTCTTAAAAAAATTGCTTTTAGCATTTATTAATTTTTTGTGCATTTTGTATCGTTCCAATATATGACTATCAGAAACATTTTTTGTGAGCCAATACATATTTTTTAAATTATTTCCCATTTTTACAATCTCATTATTTACCCACTTGTATTACGTCTGTTTTCAAGTAATTTTTATTTACCATTGGACTGATTTACCTGGTAGGAAATTATCATTAAAAATGTATTATAAATCTCATCAATATCCAATGGAGCTTCAAAAACAAGTGAGAAATCTTCCTGTGACATTTTCAAGGATAGACTACATAAATTTGTATATGAAGTATTTCTAAATGAAACAGTTTTCATGTTATTTTCTTTTTGTGAATGTGTAGAGTGATTTAGCGTTATAGTAAGCCCATAGCGATCGCCTAAATAAAAGTCTTGTACTATTTCTTTGTAATCGTAACTACAATTTGTTAGAAAATAATCTATATTTGAATTAGAAATTTTCCCATTTTTGTCAAGTGACACTCTGGTCAGTTCTACATTTTGACATTGTAAATTAAAACTCTCCATTACATCCATTAACAGCTTTTTTTCACGACTTTCAATTAAAAAATTTATATTAAAATCTCCACATACCATTACAGTATCATAAGAATTGTACAGAACAGTTAAAACGTCACACATTTTATGTAAAAATAATTCAGTGGAACTTTCAGGCGATCTATATATACATATTATACAACATTTTATATTATTTAGGCTAAATGTAATTCCATAACATTCAAACAGACACTCTTCAGAGAAACTTTTAATAAAAATTAGTTTTTTAAAATTTAAGGAATTTTTGACAAAAATAACAGTTCCTCCATGTATTTTAGTTTTGCGGTAATATCCGTCAGCTAATTAATCATCCCTATTTCAAAAATCATGCTTCGCATAAATTGAGTTAAAATTTCTCAAAATAAATATAATATAAAAAAAAAACAAAATTGATAGAATAACTCATCTATTTGTTAAATAATTAAATTACTCAACTTCAAAATCAAGCTTTAATAATTTGAATGAGAGCTGTGCTATTCAAATTGACACTTTGTAATCTTATGCTATGACCTTCCTCAACCAGTGTCACACACTAAATGAACGTATTATAAAATATAAGTTAACTGTTACAACTCATATTTGTTACTTTGTTTTTGAATTTTGCATCCACTTACAAATTATTTAATAAAATATATGTATTTACACTACTACAAAATAAATTGTCATTTAATTTTATTGCAAAATAATATAATTGTAACTAAACTAGACTGCCAGCTTTATTCAATAGTCTTTTGTTACCAGTAATACATCTATTCATTTTCAAGAGTAAGAAACTGTTATATTTATTGAGCCAATTTATTAAAAAATAATATTTTAAAATATTACTGCTTTACATACTATTTTTAAATATGTTAGACACCTCTTAATCTCATGATCACCACATACCTATAAGTTTCATGCAAAACATACTTTATTTTTGTCATTTTTTTTTGATATGAGAACATATGAACATTCTTTCCAGTTCCTTCTTGGATACTGTTAGACATATATTTCCTCCCACTCTGTTTATAGACTGTTTTGAGGTAACATCTTATAGTTTCCAGATATGTGAATTAAACATACATATAGGAACTATAAAAGTAACAAAACCCTATCTTAGAGCTACCGTAAATTGACACACTTTTAACATTATTAAATGGACATACTAAGGAAAGCACAGCTAGACTGTCAATGGTATAGAAGCAGATAGTAGAGATGAGATATATAAGACTTTTGAAAATATATATTTCAAATTTACATACACTGGCAATCTAAGGTAAATATCAACTTACTTATATCTTTGCTCAACAAATCTGTATCATTTCGAGTTGTCTGCCGATCCACGAATTTCATTGGTAATGCATCACGTTTTAATGTCCAAATAATATTATTTACGTAGTCAGTCTGTTTAAAGTGTTTATTGCAGATTCGGGAATTTCGCGTTACTCCTCCGAGATATGGAAGACCCAGGCCAGCAAACCATAAACTGCATCTAAACAATAATATTTTAAAATATGAGATTCTAAAAGTATGTACCAAGATATTAAAGTACTTACTTTACAGAATTCTTGGGAAAGTAATGCATTTTTATTACTTCATCTTCACTGCATCCACAAACTAAACAAAGTGGTGACATTGTTCTTTATAAAGGTCTAAACTATTCTAGTTTCAAAAATTATTATATATACAACAAAATAAATTTGCATGAAAACACTATAATATAAAAATAGCCACATTTAAAAACTTTTCATTTTCAAAACACCAATCACGACAAAACAAATCCAAATCTGAACTGTTGACAGATGACAGATTTATGACAAAAAAAAAATAACGAATAGATTTACAACGGAAATAGAATGTGGTAGCGACACCTATAATCCAACCTTTCATGCTGCGGAAATGAGACGGTCAAATCTACAAATACTATGAGAAAAGGAGAGAACCATATGTTCCATGAGCGGTCGGCAGAACTAATTTTGTATATTACCCGTCTCGATGGTTATTTCTGTTTATATCATCCTTCACGATTTATTTGAATTTGACAATGACGTTCAATTAACCTCAAATCAAATATAATACAAAGAACAAATATGTGATTTTGGTAAATTTGCATCTTTATGATAATAATTACTAATGGTATGGTTAATTAACACTTTTGAACCTTGTTATTAGAAAATGAAAGTGAGGATAAAAAATTGGACAGGTGTTGCCAGTTGGAGATGGGTGGCCAACGACGATAATTGTGGTATTTGCAGAATGCCCTTCGACGGATGTTGTCCAGATTGCAAACTGCCTGGTGATGACTGTCCGTTAGTGTGGGGACAATGTTCTCATTGCTTTCATATGCATTGTATTGTTAAATGGCTACAATCTCAACCTGTTAATCAGCAGTGCCCCATGTGTAGACAAGAATGGAAGTTTAATAATAAGTAGAATAAACTGTATTTGTATTTATTTTTTTCACGTATATAACATATTCATTATTCTTTTTTTTAATAAAACTAATTTCTAATCTTTTATTATTAAAACTGTATGTGTGATTCAGAACTATGAATTCATTATGCATGCCTGATTCATTATCAAAACACAGCAGGTTCAGAACTAATAATTTTACCACGGACACAGAAAAGAACCAATAGCAATAATACAGTTTTTTCTTGTTCCATGAATGCTTTTTACTGCCCATGTGAAATTGTTCCTGTTAGTATTATTTCATTTCAGGATTCTTACCGCGAACAAATGTTAATGTTTTAATCAAAATTAAAACTATTTTATAACTATTCAACAATTTTATTAGTTCTGAAACAACTTTAATATTAATGCTATTTCCTAAAACCATATATTTTTTCCTATTACCAACATATTCTGGAAAAATAAATCTATCTGGAAAACACATAAGTCTGCATACCTCTCTTGGAGTAAAAAATCTTAGACTTAAAGATTTTAATAACTGCAACTTTACATCTTCACTTAGTTGTGTTTTTATTTTATTTAAAATTTCAGTAACTTCACTTTCATTTTTATCTGTGAAAACACTACCAGTGCCTTCAATAAATCTACCATATGCTTTTGTAAAACAACAAGATCTTTTAGAATTCTTATAACATATATCTAAAAGTCCATGGTACTTTTGCAAAATTTTATCAGATAAAAAGTAATGTTCTTCAATACTTTGTTCTAAAATATTTTCTATAGTGAAGCACTCTTGAATTTCATGTTCTGCAGGCAAGCCTTCCCTCTAAAAATAAAATGATTATAAAATTACTGGTTTTATAGAAATTACTTTTGACAATGTTTTAGTAACTTACCAAAGGTCCTACTTTAAAAGAAAATCCTGGAGATTTTTTAGCCAAACAATAATATCTGTGCCTTGTATTTGGTACTCCAATTTGATGTGGGCTTATAATAAACTCTTGATAATTAAATCCATTTTTCGATAAGGTATCAACCAGTAACATCCTCATTTCTGATTTCTCAAAGCCTTTTACATTTTCTATAAGTAATTGTTTTATTTCCAAATCTTGAAGAAGTTTCAATACATGAATGAAAGATGCTGTTCTTGGATCATTTATATCATTTTGTAAACCATTTCTTGTAAAAGGCTGACAGGGTGGAGACATCAAGATTGTATCTACTTTTAACTTATTTATAAATTCTGAAGTTAGACCTTCGATGTTTAAGTTGTACAAAACGGTATTTGGAAAATTTAATTCATATATACTGTTAGCTACATTATTTATTTCAATTGAAGCAACAACATTGTACTCAAATCCACTTTCTAAACAAAAAATATTTATTAGATAATTTATGCAAACATGTTATTCTGTTTGTACCTTTTAAAGCTAAGTGCATTCCACCGATACCACTGTATAATTCTAAAACGTTCATCTTTTAATTTAAAATGTAATGTTCAATCAATCATGGAATCATGGTTCAATCTATAATGCATTTTCCTTTGGGGTTTGGTTCCGGTTCTAGTTAACCAAATTAGAACCAACCATATTCCTTTCATAAACAATGACGTCACTTATAACCATTTGGTTAACATTTTTGAACCAGCCTCGCGAGTCGGTTCTAATTTGCGGTATGTTCTATCCTTATTTAAATAGTATTCTTCTCATTGTCTAACTTTTTAAATTTAGTTTTCCCGCGGATCCTAAATAGTTCCGTACGAGGTCAACTAAGAAAATAGATCTTACTACACACTTTTCTTATAAATATGAATAAGGAAAAAAGAACTTGGACAATAATGTTAATAAAAGTAAAATATGTAGTGATCGACAAAACTTCCTAGAAATGTTTAGTATTTGAGATGAAATCTTCAAGGCCGTGTGTGTGTTTATTTTAACACCATTAAGATTAAGAGGCGTATTCAGTAACTCTGAACGACGTCGTTAATAGACGATAATCGTTCACAGACGACTTTTCTTATTCGGTAGACAACGATTGTCGTTAAAAATAGACAAATATGGTTGTAAAATTGTCGTTCATCAACGATAGCCAAAGAGCTGTCGTTAATAATATGAAGTGTCGTTATAGTGATTTTTGCATTCCCTCTCATTTTTCATTGTTTTAAATAATAAAAGCACTTTTTTACAAATTTTACAACTAAATTGCTATCT
The DNA here is from genome assembly GCA_927349885.1 of Psylliodes chrysocephalus. Taxonomy (NCBI): domain Eukaryota; kingdom Metazoa; phylum Arthropoda; class Insecta; order Coleoptera; family Chrysomelidae; genus Psylliodes; species Psylliodes chrysocephalus. The sequence goes on along the minus strand of OV651822.1, from coordinate 470,281 downwards.
ACCTAATACAGCAAGTACAATTTGTAAGGAATTTTTTTCTAATTTATTTAATTATTTTAAAAATAAATCTGATTCAAAGTTAGGATTGCCTATTCAACCATTTACTATTCGATTCTTATTAACAGTGCTGTTCTTTGCGAAACAGTAACAGAACCTATATTATGGAAGTACCTATAATACTTCTCCGTAACCTACACAAATTTGGTTTGTCTTTCAAATCCAATAAATACAACTTGTACTGTTCTCGAGTTGTTTTTTGTATTCTTATGGAATAGTTCTCAGTTTTTTTTAATATATCCATACTCATTTAAATAAACCCTACATACAATACGACCAGCAAAAATGGCCCGCGAGAAACAGAATTACTACGAATCGAGAATCGACCCCCTGATGATCGTGTTGTAGGTTTAAAGAACAATAATTAATATATTCTGAAAAACAAATGAATATATCTACTAGTTCCAAAAAAATGTCAAATATACCGGGTGTTCAAAGAACAATAATTAATATATTCTGAAAAACAAATGAATATATCTACTAGTTCCAAAAAAATGTCAAATATACCGGGTGTTCAAATTAAAGGGTTACAGTTAAATACCGCCTTTTATAAAAAAAAACAAAGTTTTATAGTTTTTTGGGGAAAACATTTTGGCTAAAAATGTTTTTTTATAGCAAACCATAATATGGCCAACTTTTTTTCGCGCAGCAAAATTTTCAAGTAGGTGTTACTCAATAAAGTAGAAATCCAATAAAAAAAATGTTTCCTTTAGGGCCGATTTTAACACAACGGTGGAATCGGTCCTTAGAAGTTTCTTATTTTTTTATGAACTCTAAAAATACCTATGTAAAAAAATAGGGTTCCAATTTGAAAAAAAATCCACCTCGATATGGCCATATTATGGTCAGCTATAAAAAAAATAATTTGGCCAAAATGTTTCCCCTAAAAAACTATAAAACTTCTGTCTAATACTTTTTTTTTATAAAATTCATATTTTTGGCGATATTTAACTGTAAAACTTTAATTTAAACACCCGGTATAATCATCAACATACGTTCTTTTATCACAAAACACTAAATTATAATACCAACTTACTAGAAATCATCGTTCAGATTTGGTAACTAGAAACAACGTAACGACTTTGTTATTGAATAGAGTTTCAAAAATTATCGTTATAAAAGTCGTTGGTTGAACTGTCGTTAGCTTAACGATGTCGTTCATAAACGATAAATTACTGAATAGGGCCCTTAGGGCCCTATTCAGTAATTTATCGTTTATGGACGACATCGTTAAGCTAACGACAGTTTAACCAACGACTTTTATAACGATAATTTTTGAAACTCTATTCAATAACAAAGTCGTTACGTTGTTTCTAGTTACCAAATCTGAACGATGATTTCTAGTAAGTTGGTATTATAATTTAGTGTTTTGTGATAAAAGAACGTATGTTGATGATTATACCGGGTGTTTAAGTTAAAGTTTTACAGTTAAATATCGCCAAAAATATGCCTTTTATAAAAAAAAGTATCAGACCAAAGTTTTATAGTTTTTTAAGGGAAACATTTTGGCTAAATTAATTTTTTTATAGCTGACCATAATATGGCCATATCGAGGTGGATTTTTTTTCAAATTGGAACCCTATTTTTTCATAAAATAAGAAACTTCTAAAGGAAACATTTTTTTATTGGATTTCTACTTATTGAGTAACACCCAAAAAAACTATAAAACTTTGTTTTTTTTTTATAAAATTCGGTATTTAACTGTAACCCTTTAATTAGAACACCCGGTATATTTGAGATTTTTTTGGACCGTAAAATAAAAATTCTACCAGTAGATATATTCATATTTGTTTTTCAGAATATATTAATTATTGTTCTTAACCTACAACACGATCAGGGGGTCGATTCTCGATTCGTAGGAATTCTGTTTCTTGCGGGCGATTTTTGCTGGTCGTATTGTATGTAGGGTTTATTTAAATTAATATTGATATATTAAAAAAAACTGAGAACTATTCCAAAATACAAAAAACAACTCGAGAACGATACAAGTTGTATTTTTTATTGGATTTGAAAGACAGACCAAATTTGTGTAGGTTACGGAGAAGTATTATGGGTGTACTTCCAAAATATAGGTTTTGTTACTGTTTCGCAGTGCTACTTTAGGAACAGCACTGTTAATAAGAATCCAATAGTAAATGGTTGAATGGGCAATCCTAACTTTGAATCCGAGTTATTTTTAAAATAATTAAATAAATTAGAAAAAAATTCCTTACAAATTGTACTTGCTGTAGGTATTAGATGGCAATTTAGTTGTAAAATTTGTATAAAAGTGCATTTATTATTTAGAACACATTCTGGTTCACAATGAAAAATGAGAGGGAATGGAAAAATTACTATAACGACACTTCATATTATTAACGACAGCTCTGTGGCTATCGTTGATGAACGACAATTTTACAACCATATTTGTCTATTTTCAACGACAATCGTTGTCTACTGAATAAGAAAAGTCGTCTGTGAACGATTATCGTCTATTAACGACGTCGTTCAGAGTTACTGAATAGGCCCCTAAATCTTGGACTGAAATGAGATTCAAAAAATGTGCCACTATTTTTCAAAAGAAGATTATCATTCTGTTTATCGCTAGAAAAAGGTCTGCATCGCTTTGTCGGTAGTGTCGGTTTTATTTCTATTTTATTTTAAAGAGTTTTAAATTAGTTAGTACCTATTATTTTCGTCTGTTAATTGCCCTGTCGGTAGTGTCTATTTTATTTATATTTTTATATTAAAGACTTAAGTTAGTTAATATTTAGTTATAAATAAAATATTAAGTTAGTTAATATTTTTCTTCTATATCATATAGCTTTAGTGTTTTCTTTGGCAAATAACTAACTACACAAAAAATTAAAAGAAAATAAAATTGAGAAATAACTTTAAAAATGAGTCACACGTGGTATTTAAATTTACACCAAAATGACATATGACTGACCGAACCAATAACCCAATTCATTCCAATGGCCGTGTTCATCGTCGTCAAACATGTTGTAACGCTGAGTAAGCGGTGACGATGAACTGTCAACCGCTGCAGCGCTTTTGAAGAAGCATAAAAGCGAAAATAAACTCGCTTGTTTGCTTTAAAAGCATAAAATTGACCTTGAACCCCTGTCAAATCCGTCTTTTGGCATTTTGTTAGGTTATGTGTTTGTTTATTTATTTATATTTTTAAGGTTTTATACCCTAATAGAGTTGATTAGTTAAGTTGTATTTTAATATAATATTGTATTTATGGAGGTACCTGTTTGAAAAAATAAAATTAATTCCAGACGTAGATACATACACGTATGCTTAAATTATTTCATTTGGACGTTAATGGGATTCCACCAGTAAGGAATATGGATAATATAACATACCTACATATTATATAGTTTTAGCACAGAGTTATTCAAAACAGACGAGTTTTGTTATTAAAACTGCACCAATGTTTTTTGTTGTCATGTAATGTATATTATATATTAAAAAATAAATAATAATAAAAGTATGACATTTTATTTACAAAATAAATTAAATATAAGCAATTATATTAAAAAGGGCCCATCTTGGTTTGTTGAACCTATAAAAAAATACCTCATTACTGTATACATTTCAAATAATTTTTGCTAATAAGTCGCTCTACCTATATGACAACATTAAATTTGTATATTTATTAATGTCCAATACAAAATATATCATTCCTATAAAAGAATTACTGTATGTAGTTTTTCGACGAGGTATGTATAACTCTATAATAATAGACAAATTTTATTACTACATAAAAATAATTCAGACTCAATGAATATTAGCGATGACCAAAAATGTATAACACCTAAATACCTACATAAAAAATACTTTGTAAAAAAATAAGTAAAGCATTAGATAGGGATTATTTTAACAATTTTCGGTTTTTGTAATAAAACGTTATCATTTCTTACCTCACAGCAAGAAGCCTGTAAATTTTAAAAGGCATAACAGCAATTTTTCATTATTTTTAATGTAGAATAACAACAGTAAGATTGTAGTAAAAGTAAAACAATAATATAATAAAAAAATGTATTAAAAATAAGTGAAATAACAGAATTTTATGTTTATTTATTAAAAATTAGAAAAGCGAAATAAAACTTGTTTAGTGGGCTGACTTTCTATATTTTAGTTTTTAAATGGGAGTGGAACTGTTGACGTGACTTGTTTATGTTATGCTTGGCTTTCAATACTGATACTTCAAATTAAGTAAGTTTTTTCACTAGCACATATTTATACGAGATACCACTCTTTTTTGAAAAATGTTTTGAATCAGATCACGTTTTCTTTTAAAGCGGGACATTTTTGCATTCTTTGGGGACAATGGTACACATAACTTGAAAGTGGGTTTGTCTTGCCTAAAGCGGGACTTATGATGTTAGGTATGACTCAAAAATAAAAGTTTACTTCAGGTTGATTTTCATTTTTATCTCTTCCTCCTTTTTCGATTCAGTTAGTTTTGAACTGGTTTGAGACACATGCCTCAAGTTCTGGGCTGGAGTCCAGTTTAAATGATTACTAACTTCGAAGGAACTCTGTTTCCCTAAAAATAAGAAAGTCATACTTGATGTCTCTATTATTATACACTTTTATGTATCCTTGATATATGTAAAAAGATCACTTTTTGAGATGTATGTTATTAGTATCATGAGTTCCTTTACTTTAATTTATTGGTGCAGACCAGACAGTTGATTAAACACAATAAATAGCATTCTCATTCTGCTCTTCAAAGTATGATCTAGTTACAGTATGTTTTTATTTGTGTGTCAAAAAAATGTATTTTACCTGTAATAAAATGACTATTACAATTTCTTTGATTAGTCTAAGTATGTAGAATTCAAGATCCATAGAGGCAATAAAAACATCATGACTTTACAACCCAAAATAATACAAGTTGTAGGTTTTTCGCCGTAAAATTGTCAAAACCACTTTCAGAAGGGTACTTATATAAACTCTAATTCACTGTACAAATAATCAATTCAACTCAAATTTTTTTAAAAAATACTAAAGTAAACAATTCACATAACCTTCTTTGTGCCAACCAAATGTCATTCAATTTTTTGACAGATTTGAGGTTGAGAAAACAAATCGTAAACAAAAATGATCGTTCAGCGTCATTCCAACCGCTTATGAAACATGTTTCTTTGCTTTTAAAACATGTTTGACGACGATGAACACGGCCATTGGCTTTTGTTATGACGTCATCCATATGAACCAAAATCTGAACCGCTGTCAAAAATACTGTCAATTTAACGTCAACCATAACCAGAACCATACGTCAAAGGAAAACGACTATAAATATGTTTTGGTTATCACATGCATAGGTAAGAGAAGAATAGAACAGCTATATCAAGCTAGCGGGCACTCTGTGGCGGCACCATACAAGACCTGGTGGGTTTTTTGTAGCTTTTTTGTTACGCTATTTGCGACTTTGTAGCTTTGCCCAGGTCCGAAAAAACAGCGGATCCGCTAGCTTGAATTTCCATAAATTCCATAGTAGCGGCACAGATTCAGACCCAGCTGGTTTCTCGTAACTTTTTTGTAGCTTTTTTGTTACGCTAGTCTCCCTTTTGTAGCTTGTACTGAACCTGAGAAAAGCGCGGATCCGCTAGCTTAGCGGATATTTTTAGCGGCACCAGCTCGGACCAGGCTCATTTTTTGTAACTTTTTTGTAGCTTTTTTGTTACACCTGTCTCCATTTCGTTGCGAGGCCTGAACGTGAGTAATAATCGTTTCTCCATGAGCGTGAGAGAAAAGTGCGTTAATTAAAATCAAGTGTCAGCCTCTACAAGTAATATGTGCAACTCGATAGTGTGACTATTTGTTGATAGATGGCACCAGTATTGCATTTCACGAATTATGGCCATCTTCCATCCAATATATTTTTGAGAAATTTAAATATAATCTCAAAATTGGACATTTTCAACAGTTTGTATATTAATAATTTTTTCGATATTAATGTAAAATACATATTGACAAGATTATTAAAATAGTATGCCGGACGCCACTATTTTCCCGATCGGGTGTTTTCGGTTATTTTTACCTCATACAACGTTTTTACTGCTAAAAACTTACTGCTAACTTCACACCGGTGGTAATAGCTACCAAGCAATTACCTATTCTCACTATATACATGGTGTTCCATCTCAGACGAGCCACCCCGTATAGTAGTATCCCATAGTAATGGGCCATGTTCACATGTGAGATATGCTGTTTTATAAATTATATTGTAATAGTTAGTCGCTATACAAGTTATTCTAAATAATCAGTTCGTTAAAAAAGCCAAAAGTTTTTAAATTAAGCCCAATTGAAATTTAAAATTTGAAATGTTTACGTCATCGGGAATAGACCAATCAGCTTGTGTCGAAGTTTTTTTTGTTATACAAAACCAAGCCAACGAACAAACCGACACACAGAAGGCGAGTTCGGTTAGTCAGGGGCAGGAGCGGGACAAAAGCGGAGTTATTTAGGGTACTTTTAAATTACATTTAAGCGTGCGGCCATTTTGACTCTTTTACTACTATGTTAGGCAACACATATTTATCCAAAATGTTAAACTGGTAGCTGGTAGCCTACCTCTTGATATTTTGAGATTTCAAGTGAAGGTAACAAATGTCCTAGAAGAAACGTTTATTTATTTTAAATAATATACAAGAAACTTCTTTAAAGTAAAGTTGTAATTTCGAGTACATTTTGAAATAGAGGTGAGTAACTGAGTAATTATCCTTCCTCCATGGAGGTGAGTGGTTTTAAATTATTTCTAAAGCTGTGCATATGATTTTACCTTAATATTATATTTTTCGCCATTTTATTTTTGTAATATAATAAAAATATTGGAGGCTAAACAATCTAATATTACCTATATTTTGCATTTTTTCAGCTGTAAATATGATACGAAACTATAAAGTAATAACAAAGAAATGTAAGAAAATAGAAGTTCTAAAAGATATTACCAGAGGAATAAGTATACTTTTGCAGGCAAATTGCAACAATTTATATAAAAATGACACTTTTATTTATACCCTCTAGAAGTTCAAGCAAAGAAATTGTGAAAATTCAGGAAAGGAAATTGAATGTAAAAAAATCAAAATATGGTAGTAAAGAAGAACTTTTGGTTGAGTATCTACAAATTACTATGGTTTAAACTATGCTCAAGTGATATCTTTAGGATACAAGCTATGCCAAATATATAATATACACGCAGGATGTTCTAACTCTACTTTTGAGAGCTTTCTCAGAATAAGGCAACGAGAGCTATTTTAGGATGTAGCAGATATAGCATTCAGCTTATGTTGACTATGTTGAACTGGTTGAATATATGGGACAGTTTCTATGTGCAGGCAATGACCTTTATTTTTTAAATAGTAATTATTGAATTGTCAACTTACTCCTATTTCTTACATACATCAGTACCATACAAGAGCTGCGAATTCTATTAATTTTTGTGTTATAACAAGTAGGAAGGCAGAGTTTAAATTAAACAATTATCTCATGATATAAACTCCCTTTAAAAAGCTAAATTATTTTAACAGTAATTAGTTAAAACTTTCAGCTAAGTCCTCTTGTGTGTTTGTTATTTTGTCATTGCTTATTTATTATGTATTTATTTTCAAATACTCTCTACTTTTGTACATTTATGTAGGTATTTTCTTATTTTTTGTATGAATTAAATATAATCTAATGATCCATATATGAATGGTTTTTTTTATGTTTCTAAAAAGGTTTTTAATCTTCGTGATGTAGGTATACAGAACACAGTGAGATGATGCAGTCCCTATAGTTATATTATTTAAATGTTTATATATAATTGACAAATAAACATTATTATTAGATAGCTACTTTATTTTGAAAATTAAATATTTTGAGTTTATTACCAAATTAAGTATTAAGTATTATTTTTGTTTTTTACTTGAAAATAGGGGGCTGCTGGTTCAAGCCTCAAATATACGTCAAAAGATGTCCCCCAAAGAAAATCATCAGACGTGTTTCGGGAAATTTTTTCAATTACTATGGGATAAGAAATATACGGGGTGGCTCGTCTGAGATGGAACACACTGTATAGTTGTGATCCGACAGAATTAAACACTGGTCCATAAATACTGCAAAACGATTGGTTAAGGAAATCATTCAAAAAAGATGTAAGAATATTCTTGATTCAACAAAATTATAAATACATAAACAACACTAAAAAACATTTAAAAACAAATGTCCGATTTTGAGATTATATCAATGAAGTGGAGAGGGGTAGAACATGGAGGAAGGATAATTAGGGGTAGAATGATAACTGTCAATGAAAAAGTCTGGCCACCAAAGTTGCCAACTTTTCAAATTCCATTTACCGTACCGCGCAATTCAAATTACCGTACATGGCCTGCCAGTACCGTACACTTGTATTTTGTAAAAAAAAACTATATTGTGTAACTCTTCGTGTCGTGTTTCTAAAAAAAAAAAAAAGTCCTCATCATATTATATTTTAATCATCGTCTGGTCCTTTTTACCTAGCTTCTAAAAAAAGGCCTTATATTAGCTTATATTTTTGTACAGACTAGGTCCTTTTGAAGTTTTTAAGAACATCTGCTGCATTTTAAATACCGTACGTACACCGTACTTTTTTATGTAAATACCGTACTTTTATGTACGGTAATGACTTTGGACCATATATCGTACATTAATTGAAATTACCGTAAAAGTACGGTAATTACCGTACGATTGGCAACCCTGCTGGACACTATGCACAATTTCGTTTTGCCCATTTTGTAAATAAAATTCAGGGACGGTTTAACAACATTTTGTGCAACAATTATAAAATAGTGCATCGAAAAATAATTAACAAGTATAATTTAATACTAAATCGGAATAAAAGCATAAAAAATCATAAATATAAGCAAGATAACAAAGAATTGACGCCAAAAAATCTTACAACAGCCAAAACACAAACAAAAAACAGAGCTGAACATGAACATAATCGCTGAATAAAGTCGATCCTGGAATTTGTTTACAGTGCTTTAGGGCAACCTCTCCTTGTCATTTACGTGTGTAAGAGTGGAAGGCTGAATCACGCATAATTTCTACACTCGTGATGGATACGCAGACGGTACTAATAATCTTTCCTCCATGGACGGTACCTTATCGTTCTACCCTCTCTACTTCTTTGGATTATATCTAAATTTCTCAAAAATATATTGGATGGAAGATGGCCATAATTCGTGAAATGCAATACTTGTGCCATCTATCAACAGATAGTCACACTATCGAGGTAGAGGCTGAAACTTGATTTTAATTAACGCACTTTTCTCTCACGTTCATGGAGAAACGATTATTACTCACGTTCAGGCCTCGCAACGAAATGGAGACAGGCGTAACAAAAAAGCTACAAAAAAGTTACAAAAAATGAGCCTGGTCCGAGCTGGTGCCGCTAAAAATATCCGCTAAGCTAGCGGATCCGCGCTTTTCTCAGGTTCAGTACAAGCTACAAAAGGGAGACTAGCGTAACAAAAAAGCTACAAAAAAGTTACGAAAAACCAGCTGGGTCTGAATCTGTGCCGCTACTATGGAATTTATGGAAATTCAAGCTAGCGGATCCGCTGTTTTTTCGGACCTGGGCAAAGCTACAAATTCGCAAATAGCGTAACAAAAAAGCTACAAAAAAGCTACAAAAAACCCACCAGGTCTTGTATGGTGCCGCCACAGAGTGCCCGCTAGCTTGATAGAGCCGAATAGAACGGCAACTCAATGTTAAATCATCAAACTATGAATTGAGCGCCATCTGATGGTTTGGGGACGCATAATGTAGCTAGACGTCTTACATTGTAAAAGACCATAAATTAGAAAACGATCATTGGCTGCAAGCCTTATTTAAATATGCACGTTTCGTGTAGAAGCAGAATTAACCAAAGTCCTCAGTCAAGAAAACAAACATTGAGGTTACGTCATTTTCATTTGTTTACTAAAGGGCCGATTCCACCGTTGTGTTAAAGTAAGCTTAAATTACTAAACGAAGATTAAAATGACATAGTAATGTAAAAATGTAATTTTAATCCTCGTTTGTAATTTAAACTTCGTTAACACAACGGTGGAATCGGCCCTAAATAATTAAAGCCAAATTTTCTAATTTATTTAATTAAATTAGAATACTATTTTTGTGTTATCTTGTTTATTTTAATAGTATTTGTAATTCAAGTTACAATTATAATGAATGCTAAATGTGGAATTTTATTTACATATCTACTTGAAAAGTTAAGGCAGATTTAAAAACAAATAATAAATGTCTTAAATATTAACAAAGCACGAATACAAGTTCTAACACTAGCAAAAACCCAAAAAAACACACAAAAAACCAAGAAGCACACGAAAAACAGATTAAAAACTAATAAAATAAATGTACTTTTCAATTTTCCAATAATATAATTCGCAAAAAATAAAATCCAGTCACCCACAAAGGACAAACGATAAATAACAAATTTTGGTATGTCAAAAACAACTGACGTTACAGTAAAAACGAAGAATTATAGTAACGCCCTCTGTGAGATTGGTGCATAGTACTAACAGTGGAATGTGAATGGAATGTGTATATCCAAGTGCGCATACCCTGATCACATGGTTATCCAATGAACTGGAGGGGGTAGAATGTCAATGTACAAATGCTGCGTTTGAGAATCCACATCGGATGCATCTGAGATGTAAAAAATCTTTGATCACGTGATTCAGTATACGTAAATGTAATGGGACAGATGTGTCCGATGTGGATAAAAAAACGCTCGAGATGTAAAAAATGCATCCGATGTGGATTCTCAAACGCAGCAATAGTAGGTCTGTTCTGGTTTTGAGAAATAACGATCCACAACTGTCGGGCTCATGCGCAGTAGATAAAAAGTGTTCTGGTTTTTCTGGGACTACTTCGGATCTCTCAGTCCAGTGTTCTGGTTTCGTATCCGAAATAATCCGTGATTGTTGTAAACAGTCAAAAAGTGTTCATGCTTGGGAGTGTGGATCGACTCGGACTGTTTTGACCGCGCATGCGTTTTTGAAGTTTATGAATATTGTATTAGCTTTTTAGACTATACGAAACGTATACAATCCCAAATTGTTTATTTATATGTGGACGAATGTCTCTTGTTCTTGTTTTATTTGTAAAATAAAGCAATTTTAGAATTATTAATTTTTTAATATTATTTCTGTTTTTATTTATTCCATTGAAATGTGATGATAATGGTAAACATATACATGCAAATGTTATTTGAAGCTGAGCTTTCAAAAGGAACTTCATTATTACAATAAACAATAAACAAAACACCTTTATGACGTGTTCTGGTTTTCCAACAATTTCAAACAGTCGGGGATTTTTTGCCTTTACGCATACGGTCCGGCGCAGTTTCAAAACAGTTTTCATTTTGAGAACCAGAACAAACCTGTTGTATAGAGAAAGTAAAAGTTGAAAAGTCTTTTGGTAGGTAGAGAGGGGGTAAACGTCAAACCACGTCGGGCGGCTCCGAGAATTTCACAGTAATGTTTACCTGCCAGTGTCGTTTCATAGAATAAGTAATTTTAAATTGTTATCGGCGGAACCGGACAATCGCATGTATTTATGGATTATAAATAATAATTAAACATGTATTATAATATTCAAATTATAATTTTACAAAATTTCAACAGCTATTCACAATTTATTAAACTATTTACTCGAAATTGTTATTAACATCTATAAAATAATTTTGTACGCCAATGTATCGCGTTCACTTCGGTGAGATCCGCTGCAAACCTGTCAATTTATGTGTATAAAGTGGGAGAACTGGCAAAAGCATTTCCAACTTTTACTTCTGTTCTACTATTAAGCATTCCAACAACCTGTCCAAATGGCTACCAGTGGGTACTGACAGTTTAGATATGGCAACCCTGTTTTCATGTTGTCATTAACAGGGTCAATGATACATATATGTTATATACATTGCTCAAAGCTGGTCGTTAGCGAGCAGCCATATTGCCTGGCAAATATTTATTAATTTGAATCAGTTTAGCAAAAATGTGTTTTAAAACCAATTTTCAGACTTTAGATATTTAAAAAATAATAATTGCTTATACTTTTACTTCAAGGCATAAGCTTATGTTTATTTCAAAAAAATAGGGATGATCAATCTATGTAACTATCTATTTCACTCACCTTGTCAAATCACCAGGCCTACAGAGTTGCCATAACTTTGCCACATCATAACCTGTCAAAACCCACTGGTAGTCATTCAGTTTGGAATGCCTAATTAGAACAAGGTGCGACTCGATGGGCGCAGCCATTTTTATTGTTCATCTCACTCGGGACTATTTATCATAACCATTTTCTGTTTCACGCACATCAAATCTATTGACAAGCATTCTACCCCACTCTAGTTTATTGGGGTTATCACAGAACACATTATTACATCATCACAGGGGACCTATTTTCAAAGTATGGGAGCACTCATTTCTCTCAAGATTCTCATCAGAAATGTCATACGTCAATGTGGAAACGCTGTTTTTAAAGGCCTCGAGGATTAAAATTCTTAGGAGGATATTAATTATCTCTAAATAAACCGTGAGAAACAATCAGTGAGTTTACACTGGCCCTTAGGACCCTAAAAATACTGTTTTACGTTGACGTATGACATTTCTCTCGAGAGAAATGAATTCTCTCAACTTTGAAAATAGCACCCCTGGGGGGCTATTTTCAAACTCGAGAGAATTCATTTCTCTCAAGAGAAATGTCATACGTCAACGTAAAACCGTATTTTTAGGGCTCTTAGGGCCAGTGTGAACTCACTGACTGTTTCTCTCGGTTTATTTAGAGAGAATTAAAATCTTCCTAAGAATTTTAATCCTCGATGCCTCTAAAAACAACATTTCCACATTGACGTATGACATTTCTGATGAGAATCTTGAGAGAAATGAGTACTCACACAGTTTGAAAATAGGTCCCCTGTTCATTAGGTTTAGTCCGATTAGTGACAGTTTAACACGCTTAAATGTCATTTAAAAGCACCATAAAAAACTCCGCTTTTGTCCCACTCCAGCTCCTGACTATCCGAACTCGCCTCATGAATTAATTTGTTTTATGTTTTGTGGATTGACATTGTGAAATAATTGAAATAATTCTAAATGTTAGGTTAAAACAGACAAAAAAATTGAAAAAAATCTTATTTTATTGTAATATAAATGAAAATAACAAGTGAAACATAATTTTACAAATGTAATTTCAGTTAAAACATTATAAAAAGTAAGTTACTTCAATATACTAGTGCTAAAACTTCGAAATTACCACCTCAGGATAGTAGGATAAAACCGCGATCATACAAAATGGAACCGGTGGGCATCTTGTTTTGGTAAATCTCAATAATCCTCTAAGAAGTTGGATAATTTAACAAATTTCAATATAGTTTTCTAAAATAAAAATGGACCGAATTTAAGTGAAACGTAAAGGTATGTCTATCATTTTATATAGTGGTTATATTTAGTTGCTGCTTCATTAATAAAAATGTATTTCTTTCTTGTAATTATTCTAAAACATTACTTTTAATAATGTGATGAATTAAAACATATAGGTATTGCGGTATTATACGCCGCCGACACTCGAACGGCGGATATAATATTGAAATGTTATCAAGAGTTTCTAGACACTTTGAAACACACTATACATAACAATTTTGGTCTCCATCATAAAAGAAATGTAAAATAAACCATTTTCACTGATTTCTCGTTGTAGAAACGGCTAAATATCAATATAAGACCATTCATAGAGCAATAAACCGTACCAAATTTTCTTATTTTTCATTTTTAGTTTGTTACAAAAATAAATAAACACTAAATTATTTTTAATGACAATTGATGTGTCTAGTTTCTATAAATGCGGTGTTGCCAAATCGAGTAAGAAAACATATAAGTCAGGAAATAATTCGGTTAGTGAAAGTTGGCTGAAAAATTACATAGTGTCTGGCTAGCAGGTAAATTTGGATCTCTAAGGACCGATTCCACCGTTGTGTTAAACGAAGTTTAGAATTACATTTTTACATTAACAATGTCATTTTAATCTCCGTTTAACACAACGGTGGAATCGGTCGTAAGTGAAAACATTTGTAGTAATCACAGACAACCGTCTTTTTATTTCATTTCAAGATGATTGTACGTTAATTACGGCATGTCGGTACTTATCTAATATATAAAAAAAAAAAAATTCAATTTGAGCTGTGTCCAGGCCGTTGGAGTTTATGCCGCCACCTTACAAGAAGTCGTTCCTTCATTTTCTTATTGTATATTTTCTTATTATTAGATGCCCACGATACAAGACACGTTCGTTAAAAGTTGGGATCGAGGTTCACTGGCCAGACGCTAATGTGGGTTGGTTAGGTTAGGTTTTTTTTTATTCAATTTGAGCTGTGTCCAGGCCGTTGGAGTTTATGCCGGTCGGCGTAGCCAGGTATGATTTAAAAATTTTCTGGTGGCGGCGAAGCCGCCACCTTACAAGAAGTCGTTTCTTCATTTTCTTATTATTAGATGCTCACGATGCAAGACACGTTCGTTAAAAGTTGGGATCGAGGTTCACTGGCCAGACGCTAATGAGGGTTGGTTAGGTTAGGTTTTTTTTTTTTCAATTTGAGCTGTGTCCAGGCCGTTGGAGTTTATGCCGGTCGGCGTAGCCAGGTATGGTTTAAAAATTTTCTGGTGGTGGCGAAGCCGCCACCTTACAAGAAGTCGTTCCTTCATTTTCTTATTGTATATTTTCTTATTATTAGATGCCCACGATACAAGACACGTTCGTTAAAAGTTGGGATCGAGGTTCACTGGCCAGACGCTAATGTGGGTTGGTTAGGTTAGGTTTTTTTTTTCAATTTGAGCTGTGTCCAGGCCGTTGGAGTTTATGCCGGTCGGCGTAGCCAGGTATGATTTAAAAATTTTCTGAAGTCGTTCCTTCGTTGGCCGTAAATTTTTTGGTAGCACCACCCTACAAGAAGTCGTTGCTTCATCTTCTTATTGTATATTGTTAGTTTAGGTTAGGTCGTCGAAGAGTATTCTGCCGATGAGGGTGAGGAAGAAGATCTTAATATGAGTATTTTTTAAATCGTTAGTTTTATATAATTTTTCTGATACTGAAGTCACTTGGTTGGCCTGGTACAACGCAGGGCATAGGTAAAAATTACCATTGCTATGTAATAGATAATTGATATGGCAACATTGTATTTCTTTTAGACATATTATGTCACACTGCAAATCTTAATTGTCATAGCCCAGTATAAAGAACAATACATAGCATGTTCCGTATATCACCGAATATTACCGGCGCGGTTAAAGCGGTTACTAGCATTTTCAGGACGGTTTCTTTTTTGGTTATTGGTTAGTGAAATATTTACGGAACGCTTGTAAATGTCAAATGTCTCATGTCAAATCATTGCATTTTTTGTTGGAGTTGATGTTTGAATTTGGGTGTCTTATATTTATGCTGTGGTTGTTTTGGTATTGCATTCTTTTAGTAACAAAAACGTTATTTTTTTACTGTACATTTTTCGGTTTTAAAAATGGAGGGTCTTGTAGAGGTATGTTGAAAATTATTATCAAAATATTTTGAGTTTTAATGTAATTTTCATTGTAGGATAACTCCGTTTTTCTATGCAATCATTGTGGTGCCATGCTAGGTACACTAACCACTATTATCGCAAATGACATCGCTGCGAAGCACCGATGTTTTAAATCTGCCTCCAATGTGACATTGGATTTTGAAAAAAAAAGAATCTGTGTTAGCGACATTCCAGTAGAAGAAAATAAAACAGAACAATCTTCGGTAGAGGTTGCTGCACTGGCAGAAGCTGAAGAACAATCTTTTAATGAAGGGGAAAAAAGTTTTTGGGCAGATGAAGAAACTAAATTATTAATAGAAAAATATAAAGAGCATAAAGAAAAATTTCAAACTTGCCCAAAAAAGAAGGTATGGTTAAAAATAAGTAGAGACTTGCTAAAACATAATGTTAATAAGGACGGTTCAAAATGTGATGAAAAATGGAGAAATCTAAAAAAAAAATATGACAAAGTAAGAACAGAAAATGACAAATCAGGAAATGCCACTGTCAGTTGGAAATATTTCGAAGATTTCCAAGAAATATATGAAAAAGATCCAAGATTTTCAGGTGCTTGTACGTCTTCAAGTAGTGGACAATTAAAAAGGCCTTATAACAAAGAAAGTTCAGAAGAAAATAAAAAAAACAAATTTTCTCCAGATGAAAAAAAAAGAAACACAATGTCTCTCAAACAGTTGGATGCTAGAATACAAAAACGACATGAAGAAAAGATGGATCTTAAAAAAGATATGTTAGAATGGTTCAAGAAAAATTACAAGCCTGATGATAGCAAAAATTAACGTTTCTACCTAGTTCTATGTGAATTTTTAGTATTAATATTTATTTTTTAGTGTTTTATGCAAAGTTAGCTAGTTTTATCAGAATTTATTTTCTATTTTAAAGTTTTAATTTATGTTTGTTTTAAAGTTTTTCATGTTTAATTATATTCAAAAATTACAAGCCTGATGGTGACAAAAATTAACGTTTCTACATAGTTTAATGTGAATATTTAGTATTAATATTTATTTTTTTTAAAGAGTTTTATGCAGTTAGCTAGTTTTATCAGAATTTATTTTATTTTCTATTTTAATAATTTATGTTTGTTTTAAAAAGTAATTCTATACCTCTCTTAACAATGTATGGAATTGCTGAAATAAAAAACGAAAGAAAGTTATAATTTTTATTTTCCAATTATCAAATGCAATGTGTCAAAAATAATAGAAGATAGTCTGTATTATTGATTATTAATAAGCTGGCATAATCTGTTTCTTTTTGCTCTCCCCAACAGTAATCTTTGTCTAATATAACCTGCATTTCTCTGTTCTTCCTCTTCATTATTATTATTATTATTATTTTCTTCTTCAAAATTGAGCAGATCATTTTGATCAATACATACATTGTGCAATACACAGATTGCAATGATGTATTTTGAAATCCATTCTGATTTTCTGACATTCAGACAATCCTTAAGACACCTAAATCTATTTTGGAGTAACCCAAATGTTCTTTCTATTGTTATTCTAGTTCTGGATAACAAAAAATTAAACTGTTTCTGTTCATTGGTCAAGAAACCATTGTCCCTGTAGGGAGTTATCAATTCAGGGAGGCAAGGATAAGCCTTGTCTCCCAACAAATGTGTGTCGTTGGGAAATTTTATTACATTTTCTTCATTAATAAATGTCCAAATTTCACTCCTTTTCAATACTGTGCTGTCATGATTTCCACCTACTTCGCCAGCATAACAATGTGTAAATTTAAGTTTATGATCACAAATACCCTGAAAAAAAAAATACATAAAACTTTGCATTTTTAGGTTTTTCAAAAACATTGATAATAAAATAGCATTATTAAAAAATATTTTCTAAACTTCTAAATATAAACATATAATCATGGTATTGATTTTTTTGTATATGAAATAGTGTGAGGCAAGGCGCATCTTATAAAATGCACTGTGCCAACAACTTAGTTCAGGTTAAATCGAGGCACATGTGGATTATTCACGAATGGGACATTATGCCCTTTTAATTGCATATTGTTTCATTTCATTATCAGATGACTGCCAAAATTTGCAGTGTACTCTTGGGGTATTAGGTACCTGTAATATTACACTGGCAAACTTTTTCCTATTAATGTAAGACTGTCCATGTAGCCTAGGTTTGGGAATTTGAACGTGCATTCCATCAATACATCCTATTGTATTTGGCATTCCCATTTCGTGAAAACCGTTTTTCACTTCCTCCAAATAGTCTCCTGAGGGCCACTGAATTATTTCAGGACTGATTAAAATTAAGGCATTTGTGACCCTTCTTACTGTCCGAAGACCTGTAGCCTTTCCAATGTTAAAACGACCACAAATAGACCTGAAAGTTTTGTTTGTTGTGAATTATATTAATAGAATAATAGTACATTGTAGAATTTTAATTTAGTTATTCCTTTTACTAATTGAATTTGTCTCTCATTTGTACCCCATCTTCTTTTTTTCAAAAAAGTTACTTAATTAATATGTAGCTCTTACCGATAAGAGTCTGGTGTTCCAAAATGCCATAATGTCACCAATAATTGGGCTTTTGGAGATATAGTATGCCTGCCTCTGTCCAAAATATGAGTGCTAATCTCATCTTTGATTTTATTGAACGTAAATTCAAAAGTTGTTCTACTCATTCGAAAATTGTCCATGAACTCTTCATTACTGTATTCATCTACAACATTATCAATATAATTTTGGACTCTTGGGCGCATATCTAAAACAATAAGATATTTTTGTAATATTTTATAAAGACACATGATATTATAAATATTACCCATTGGACCCCTTGCAAGTAACAGAACATTCTCATCTTCATCACTTGAATCCGACATTAACTCGTTTAAAAAAAAGGCATTCATTTTTCAGCACACTATAGCACACAACACCACAAGCATGAACTAGAACTAGATATTAGTTTTTAATATTTTTACGTTTGCTAAAACTAAAATATTCCCGCTTCCAAAATTGAAAAACTCAAAACAAATTTAACTGATTATCACCACAGAACACTTATCACAAATACAAATGTCAACGTCAACCATAATAACCGATGAAAAAGTTTGGTCAGTTTGGTGACAGCTGGAACCAACCGCATTTCAGGAACACTGTCCCGTAAATCTACAATTTTCAGGAATTTGACATTTACGGAACGCGATTTTACTAACCAGGTTAACCAAGGTGATATACGGAACATCAGGACAGTAGCGACAGATTGCGTCGGCTTCTTTGATGTCGGGGTGGTCAGATTTTCAATGACAGTTGACGTTTTTGTCGCTTATTTCTACACGGAGAAAAGTAAACTCTAAAATTGCAAATTAGCGATGTACACTTAGAAAAAAATTAAAACATGTACATATAACATTTTAATGTATTCTAGGCAAATAAATTAATCAAAATATTGTGTAACTTAAATAAATGAGTTCCGGTGAAAATCTAGATGTGCCAATTTTAAAATTTTATCATTAGATTAAAATAAATTACTTTTGTATGCCATTCATTGTATGAAACGTGTTAAACATTTTTTGGTTTCTTCCTGGAACTAATAAATTAACTCTGCACCTTATTTTTTTATTTAAAATGAGGTTATGTAGGTATCTTTTTAGAAGTGAAACAATATATAACAATAATATTTATTAAAACACACAATTACAAATTAGTACGTTTTTAATGAATTTACAATACAAGAATTATTTTATTTCAATTTTTGTTCCTACGTACAAATTTTTGACTTCAGATGAGTTTTAGCAAATGCCTGTTGTAAGTCACCCATTAAGCACAATGCTGCCCAATTGCTTATATTACCTATGTATATAATTAAATACTATTAACGTCACATCATAAAAATTAGATGTTTATATTTAACGATTTTATGGTTTAAAATTTGTATGGGAAAGGTTATCTGCTGCGGGATTTAAATATTTAATGGCTAGAAGAATCAACAGTGACTGTCTAGAAAAATTTGTTGGGTCCATTAGGCAACAGGGTGGGAATTTAATTAATCCAACACCTGTACAATTCGAAAGGGCATTTAAAAAACTTTTTTGTCAAAATTATCTTCATTGCAATTCCATGAATTGTAATGAAGACCTGGACAAACACTTGCTACAATTAGATGTAAAAAATATTGTCTCTCTGTATCCTGAAATAAATAAAAACACTCGAGAAGATGTGTTTCTTCCTAATTACAGCTACAGGACAGAAGATATAATAGTTCAAAATCCATTTAAATATGTTTGTGGCTATTTGATCAAA
The DNA here is from genome assembly GCA_927349885.1 of Psylliodes chrysocephalus. Lineage (NCBI taxonomy): Eukaryota > Metazoa > Arthropoda > Insecta > Coleoptera > Chrysomelidae > Psylliodes > Psylliodes chrysocephalus. The sequence continues at coordinate 450,382 of OV651822.1, read as the reverse complement.
AAAGCTTTAGGCATACATGGATGTAATACATTTATTAAATTTTCAAAAGAATGTGAAGATTTGGATAGTTCACAGATTTTAACATATGATTGCAAATAAAGCACTTATGGAGGCCTAAAAACTCCAAATGAAAAGTTTATTATCTATATATTTAAATTATAAAAAAATGTTATATCTATTTTTAGCAATACCTGTGTAATGTCTGGTATATCGCATAGCTTTTTTTGATATTATGAAAGAAATCCTAATTTCCCTAACGTATATATATCATACAACTATTTATAAGTTTATATATATTATTGTTTAAGTGCTTAAATATTGTATAAATGAAACAAATCAAAAATTAAAAAACAGTTAAAATAATAACACCACAAAATACATTTTTTTGTTTTCTTTTTGCTACTTTACAAGAAATACATATATATTTTGATTAGATGTAGTCAATCAGAACATTTTTAATCAATGGACATAGTGAATCAAAGAACATCTAATTCATTATAATAATTTGGAGGTAGGATTTTTGATTAAGAATGTCCAAAGGTTGCACATGGTACGCTTTCAAAAATGTCTCGTTCATGTTCAATGATAGTCTCAACAGAGGAAGCACTTGGTCGATGTATTAGGGAGAAGATAGACATTTGGCTGATGACCTAGATGGATACAAAATGTGGGAACAGCAGTAGGCAATAAACGTTTACGGTTCAACGTTTTAGAAAAACAATTCTTCTCAAAATGTTTCTCACACAACCTGTAATTCCGATGAAGAATGTTCACATCTATGTTACTCAAATCTTCCCTATTACAAGCTCTTAACCACATGTTGGCCCTAAAATATAAAAAAGTTGATAACAAATGTATAGATTGACGGTAGTTCAGAAATTATATATTTTTTACATTATTTTTGTTGAAATTGTAAAAATTGTCCTCAAGACATTTAAATAATAAATATTTGGTTGTCAAATAAATATTTGGTTTTCTAATATAAAAATTGAAAGTATTTTCTTAAGACATACCTTTCTGGCTCCATGGGAAATGCAAAATAACTTGTCCCTTTGTCTGTTTACTCTGTTTGAGATGGACAAGGGCGATAGACACATCTCTTTCTTTTCTGATCAGGTGCAGAAGCAATTTCAAAAATATCACACAATAAATGAAAAACTAAAATAATAAAAATGTCTCAAAATATGCACTGCATACAAACAAAAATAATGACATATTTACATTATTTACATTTACATCGCATTGACACTATTGACGTTGACGTTTTTGTCGCTTATTTTCGGACATGCGCAGAAAAATATGGACCCCTCATAAAAAATGATCTGTCGCTACTGTATTGGTATATATACTGGGGTCATAGTCTTTGCGAAAATTAATAAATTCCGACGAACCTAAACATGAGCTTAAATTAAAAAAATAAACTGTTTACGAAAAAATGGAAAAATCCGCCAACAGTCGAACGGGCTATTTTTTTTAATTTTTTTTTTAAACGATTTTAGGCCTTCTGAAACATATTTCAAAATACTTTTTTTGCCCTGCAAACGCTATAAAATATTTTTTTCTTACCTTAAAACTATTAAAATGTGTTCTCCAATTTAGATGTTGAAAACATTTAAACGACACCATTTTGATTAATTTCTTGTTATAGAAACTGCTAAATAATAACACTAGACCATCCATAATGCAATAAACCATCCAAATTATTATTATTATACGCCGACACTCGAACGGCGGATATAACTATTGAAATGTTATAAAGAGTTTCTAGACACTTTGAAACACACTATACATAACAATTTTGGGTCCGCTAATCCATACATATGATTGTCCGGTTCCGATGGAAACAATTTAAATTTACTTATTCTATGAAACACCACTGGCAGATAACCATTACTGTGAAATTCTCGAAGTAGTCCAATGTGGGTTGATGTTTACCCCCTCTCTACCTACCAAAAGCCTTTCCAACGTCTGCCCCATGGAACAAGCCTATTGTGCACAGAATTTCAAAAGAGGCTGTGCAGCTTTGAGAGTTCTTTGCCTACACCACAAAAAATTTCTACTCCACTGTACATATCACCATCATTAAATCTTATGCACCAGATTTATTAATTCTGTTTTAATTTTATTTGTCAATATGATAAATTTTCTCTCAATATGTTCCAAAAAATCTTCTATACAGGGTGTCCTTTAAAATGTGTCCCAAAATTCTCAGGCAGATTCCTTAACCAAAAAATGGAAAAAAAGTTCCTATAGACCTATGTCCTAAAGTGCCCCCTAAGCGAGCAACAGCCTCTCGAAATCATTTTTTTTATTTTGATTTTTTGAATTTTCTTAAAAATGGAAACAAATAAAAGAACCAAATTTTGGCTGTTAAATATGATCAATAATAGTGACCTTTTGACACCTTCAAAAAGAAATTATTTCGTCAGGGGTGTACTTGGGAATTTTTTGAAAATTTTGATTATTCATAACTTTTTTGTGTTTTTGGTAATGACTTATCCATATTTTTTTTTACATTCTACATTGAAAACTACGTCAAAAAGGAATACTTGTTTGATCTCGATTGGAGCAGCCGTTTCCGAGAAAACATCATCCAAAGATATTCGTGCAGTTTAGGTTAATTTTCAATTTTGGCTGTTGTAGCCAAAAAGTTGGAAATCGAGGAACACGGCTTACATGTCCCTATCCTTACTTTTGAAGGTCTATTCAGTGGCAAAAAATATTAGTTGATACAGGGTGATCAAAAATCGGATGTGATTTTGGATTTTTGATCACCCTGTATCAAATAATATGTATTTTATGTCACTGAATAGACCTTAAAAAGTTAGGATAGGGACTGTAAGCCGTTTTCCTCGATTTCCAACTGTTTGGCTACAACAGCCACCTCAATTTGAAAAAATGTGATTTTTGAGTAGCTGTAGATCCTTTACTATTCATATTAGATAACAAGTGTGATATATCATTGAAATCAGATTATCGAGCAGATTCTAAAAATATAAAAATATACAGGGTGTTCCATTTAAAAAACATAACTTTGATTTGGCACGGCCTTATGAAACACCCTGTCACATCGTAACTAATTTTAAAATGTGAAGCTTAAAGCTGCCTACTTTTATTATAACAGATCTACAGAGCTTCCTCACACTAATCAATCACCCTGTATACTATTTTTAGCTCTCTAAATAAAATTTAAAAATTTAGTTCCCATTTATTTATTATGAAGACCATAAGGTTTGTATTTAGCTGTTTAGAATAAAAAAGTAAAAATATGTATTTTTTTGGCGTTTTTGTGTTTCATGGATAATTTTTTTCGCTCACTGATAAAAATGTTTCTTCAGTTAAACATTATTTCTAAAAGTGTTCTGGTGCGATTCGTTGTATTGTTATTATTTTGTTTAAAATGGCTCACAATAACTACAATAATGATTACACATTCGGCGAAATGACGGACATGCACTTATGTTTTGGACTCGCTTCTGGAAATGCCAATGAAGCTCGCAGACTTTATCAGGAGCGCTTTCCAAATAGGCATCTTCCATGCGCTAAGACGTTTTCTAGAATTGACGATAGACTTCGGGAAACTGGTACATTTAAGAAAAACTCTAGTAACAGTGGAAGACAAAATTATGTGAGAACTCCTGCTTTGGAAAAAGCAATTTTGGATAGGGTAGCTGAAACCCCATCGACAAGTACCAGAAAAATAGCAAATGGTAAGTAATTACTTATTTATTATTTTAGCTACCCCGTACCTTATCGTATAAAACTAGTTTTTTTACTTGTTATTGCTTCTCTTACATTTCACGACTTTTCGTATCGAAAAGAGTTGCGTTATGCAGAAAAAATCTGATTTCCCAAATCAATGGATTCTCTTTCTTAACTATTCACTACACAGATTCTCTCATTTAATTTCAGAAGTGGGAGTCGGACGTAACACGGTATGGAAAGTTTTGCGTGAACAACAATTGTACCCTTACCACATTCAAAAAGTTCAGGCACTTAAAGCTACTGATTATGAGCCGCGAGTTATCTTTTCTGAATGGTTTCTTGGAAGATGTAATCAAGATGCAATGTTTCTTAATAAAGTGCTATTTACCGATGAAGCTGGTTTCACTAGAGATGGTATAATAAATTTTCGAAATATGCATGAATGGGCTGAAGATAACCCTCACGCGGTTGTTGAACGTCACCACCAGGATAAATTTTCAATAAACGTCTGGGCTGGAGTTATTGATAATTACCTTATTGGACCATTTGTTTTGCCGAATAGGTTAAATGGAGCAGCATACAGGCTTTTTTTGGAAAATAACTTACATGAGCTTCTTGATAATATTCCGATTCAAATCAGACATAACATGTGGTTTATGCATGATGGAGCTCCACCACATTACAGCCTTGAAGCTAGACAGCACCTTAACGAAAGATTTGAGGGTAGAGTAATTGGCAGAGGTTGTCCTGTTAATTGGCCACCTCGTTCACCAGATCTAAATCCAATGGATTTTTTTGTTTGGGGTTATTTAAAATCATTGGTTTATTCCAGTCCTGTTGAAACAGTTGAAGAATTGGAAGAACGAGTTTTTCATCATTGCGAAGTTCTTAGGAGTAATCCTGAAGTATTTTTTCGTGTAAGACAGTCTATGATGCGACGGTTGCGCTTGTGTGTGGAAACCAATGGTCGCCACATTGAGCATCTGCTTTAATTTTTTTTGATTTGTTTTTTTAGAATAAATATTTTTTTAAACCGTTTCTTATTATTAAATAAAAATAGTCCCACCACGACATTTGAACTACAATTATTTAGAGAGAGCTAAAAAAGTTATTTTTATTTACGAGATTCACCGAGGTAATTTAGGAAAATTGAAAATTAAGCTAAAGTGGACGAATATCTTTGGATGATGTTTTCTCGGAAACGGCTGCTCCAATCGAGATCAAACAAGTATTCCTTTTTGACGTAGTTTTCAATGTAGAATGTAAAAAAAAATATGGATAAGTCATTACCAAAAAACACAAAAAAGTTATGAATAATCAAAATTTTCAAAAAATTCCCAAGTACACCCCTGACGAAATAATTTCTTTTTGAAGGTGTCAAAAGGTCACTATTATTGATCATATTTAATAGCCAAAATTTGGTTCTTTTATTTGTTTCCATTTTTAAGAAAATTCAAAAAATCAAAATAAAAAAAATGATTTCGAGAGGCTGTTGCTCGCTTAGGGGGCACTTTAGGACATAGGTCTATAGGAACTTTTTTTCAATTTTTTGGTTAAGGAATCTGCCTGAGAATTTTGGGACACATTTTAAAGGACACCCTGTATAACTATACGTTTTAGGAGAGAGTCATGTGAAAACTGTAATTTTCAATAAACTAAGAACCACTTCAATTATGCACCATTTTGAATAAGAAACATTGGCAACACATCCATCATTATGTCTGCAATAGAAATGGACACTATTAAAACTAAAGTAAAAACTAATGAAGACAATACGAAGATATCTACATGTGATAACAGCATCATTGATAGAACAAAGCCAAGCAAAGTTTCTGAGTATATCAACAGGATCAACACCTACAAAGTACCTATTGGTAAATAAATGAAATATCATTTTTATTTTAAATCTTAATGACTCTTATCTAAACTGTATCATAATATTTCCAAGCACTTGTTACATGTTGCAGAACACAAAAGATATAACTTCTATTTTTGCCCTCATCATAATAAAATGATTAATGTTGTAGGTTTCAAAATGATCATCGAAAGTTTGATAGGGTTAAATTAAAAAAAAAATATTATTTTTGTCTTGATATTGGAATTTCGTGTTTTATTATTGTATGAATAGTTTCAATTGAGGGGTAAACCACTAAGGTCAAAATGTATCCCGTTTTACGAAAATTACCTAAAATTGATTTTATATGCTTTCGGTGATTTCGCCAAAAATTCCTTTAATTAGGCACTGTGTTCCATAAAGTTGGATCCATATGGGAATTTTTTTGAATATTACAGTTTAAAAAAAAACTTAAATTAGCTCATATCAAAGTTGGCTACTGCCATAAAAATTATGTCAAATTGGCATTAAAATTGTTTTAGAACTATTTAAAAAACACTGAATTTGATCGATAACTAATGCAGTACCTAGCTAACATTAATACGGGCTATTTTTAGGGTTGCCACCTGTCCTTTTTTCAAGCAAAATGCCCTTTCGACTTTTTAAAGATTAAAATGTTCTTTTTTATGGCATATGTTCTGTTTTACTCTTTTATTATCTTTGAAAGGGACCTGGCTTGGCTTGTAGAAAAATACACGCTCGTCGACCTTTTGTATACCGGATCTGCTATCAGCATCATAGACCTTTATTCACTTTTCTAACAGATGGCAACTTTATGGAACACCACTGTATATGATGACTTTTTTTTACTCTTCCTTTGTCTTTTGATCCACAAACCACTGCATTTATATTTTTGAGCGACAAATTGATTTTTACCATGATTTCAGAAATTTTGAGAAAATTTGTAGTGATTTTGAGTGTAAATGTACCAGTATTATGGTACTGGTTTACCTCTCGGTTTTATTATCAATGTATACATTTTAGAGAATAGCTCACAATTAACTTCATGAAATTTTCAGGTGCTTCTCTATGTTTTTCACTAGCAATCATAATAATTATAGTCATATCGATAATGGGTCATAAAGAAGTCATGATAGCTTCGGAAGATGGAAGCAAGGTGTTTGCGCATACCAGCTGTGGAAGAGTTGAAGGGTAAGATTAGATTATACCAAATTTCAAGCTCTATAATTATTTTAATATTTCAACAATGACAAATTACTATACTCTGTTTTTAAACTAAGAGGAGCGATTTGAATTTAAGTTGGCAATTCTGTAGACTTCTAATTGGTCAGATTGAAGTCAGTTTCACACATCACTTTTTAGCTACTGTTGACAGTTCTATTTTCGATTCTGACATTTTATAATTTAAGTTTTGTTATTGCTTTGATATCTCATCATTATTACTTAGTTTTTTATTTTATTTTTTTAATAACAGTTCTTTTCAAAACTTTAGTAAGCAATTGTATTGAATTTTTACGATTATGGATCCTTCTACATCGAATACTATTATAACAGTTCCTCGCGGAGTCCATCAAAACAACGAAAACGAATGAGTTTAGGCTATTCCTCTCTCAGAAAAGCAGTAAATAATAAATATGTACAAATAGGTATTGAATAATAATACGAAAACCAAAATTGTTGATGTTATATCCAAAATTTCTCAAGCTACCAGTAAGTTTTACTCATTACTTTCAAATTAAAAATAATATTAAATACTCAATATTTTTCTTACAGGTCAAAGTCAACTACTTACCGATTATTGAAATAATACCGCAATAATAGAACAATATCTAGTCTAAAAAGTATTTATGGAAGACGAGGAGTTCTAAAAAATTTGATTATGATGATGATAAATGCTATTCGAAGATTAGTACACGATTTCTTTTTCAAAAATGAGTTATCTAGATTGAATAAAATTTTGCAAAAATTGAAATATTTAGATTTGCCACAAATATATTATTCATCTTTATATACTTTCTTGAGATATAATAACTAAGTAAGTTTGTATCTTTGACCAGTCAAATGTACCTACTGTTTATTTATTATGTATATATTTTTTTAGATATTTGAAAAGAAATTGTCAAAGTGTATTGATAGAACACTATATACGTAGATTTAAAATCCATCAAACAATATAGAAAATAAAACAGACCAAGCTTCTACTTTGATGAAGATCATCATAATAAGGTTTATCAACAGGCCTGAAAAGCCAAAAGCAGGTGCCTTAATATACGTGCTAATTCTGAAGGTTTGGTAGAAAATGCATTTACCTTGACGAGACGAAATCCGAAGTATTTTAGAATTGGTTTTCTACATTTTTTACAAAGTTTTCTAATTATGCTATGATTGTCATGGAAAATGTATCATATCATAGTCGAAAAGTTAAAAAAATTCCTTTGTCAACAAGAAAATCTGACAGGAATGGTTACAAAACTAAAAATATTAAATTTATTTAAATATGAAGTGATATCAACTTTTACACCTAATTTGGTAACATAAAGATGCACATAATTTGAATGTTGTCGATGTAAAGGCTAAAGAAACCAATAAAGTTGTGTAGTGGCTGCCCCATATCACTGCGAGTTAAATCCCATAGAATTGATAGAGGCACAAATAAATCAGGTGGCAGCTAAAAACACAACGAATCTTCTGATGTAGATTAACATATTGAGTACTTAGTGTTTTTTGTTTCTGATTCAATGTAAATGTCAAGATGTACTTTGTCTTTTTACTTATTATGTTGTATAGGCACCTCTTATGTATTTTTGTTTTATTTTTCAAACTTTTATTATTAATTAAAATATAACAAATTTACAAAATAAAGATACTACTATTCATATGTTGTTTTTCTAACCCATATTAAAAAAAAATTACAAAACTACAGTGTAGTATACAAAAATTGCAACTGCTCTCATTTTTATTGTAAAATTGTTGTATCTTGCACACATTTAAGCGCCAGTCTGTATTTAACTTAAAAATTCTTGTTCTGCAAGGTATAAGTGGTAAGAGTAGATTTGAGCAGCCGTTTTTGAGAAATCTGGATTTATAAAAAAGGCGTCCTTTAAATTTTACAATAAAAATGGGAGCAGCTTTAAATATTTTACCCCACAAACCCCTCCCAACCAAATATTTTAAAAATACATTATTAAAAAAATTATTTATGAAAAACTAAATTGAACTTTTAACACTCTGTATTTCTGAAATCATCCACTTTTGGACTGATATAAGTTGGGTTAAATCGTTATATTTAAGCCTCAGGAATGGTATTGCTTTTTTGGTGTTCTACTTAAAAAAAATACAACTTTATTACTATTTTTTTTTTAACTAAAAATTAATGAATTTCTAATCAAAATGATTAAAATATAACTAAATATAAAAGTAAATTTTATTTATTTGAAAATAAACCATTTACAAAATTGTTAATTAACATTTAAAATTACAAAATATTTTGGATATATTTAAAAGTGCTATTGCCATCTGAATATGTCCATAATTTGTGGCCTCCAAAACTTTCATTATTTAACCTAAAACAAATACCTTGTTTTATTATTTTTAATAAATAGCTTGGTACTTAAATAGTCAAAAGCATAAAGTGTTATCACTGTAACATTTGGTGTGGCATCCTTTTTTAAACATTAAATTGCTATATGTAAAAGGACTTTCCAAACAAGTGTCAAAAATATTCTCTAGATATAATGTAAAAATTGCTCATAAACGAAACCTTATTTTTAAATTTTAAACCCAAACTCAAGAAAGCAACTCAACTAAATGTAGTTTATAAAATAGACTGCAAAGATTATAACTACACTTACATATATTAAACTCTGCGAATGTGTAAAAGGTGTATTTTAATTTAATCAACTAGTTGTAAGCTACCTACACACTATCACAAAATATGGGTTTTGTTCATGATCATTTTAAAGTGTTTATGTTCCTAAATGTTTTTTTAAATTTTAAAAAGCTGTGATTGCACCAGAAGATTTCGAAACATATGTAGTGCTGAATTATTAAAAATATCTACCGATCATACTAAAGATATTTTATTTGTTTGTAAAAAATATATTAAATTGGGTGTAGGAAATCCTTCTGCTGACACAAAGTTACAAATTACCTTTTTTATGCCTTAATAATTTTTATTTAATTATTTGTCTATACAATAAATGATCATACAAAATTATCTTACCTGCAAATAAACATTTAGTTTTCGAGAGGCTTGAAGGATGTCTCAAAAAAATATACCATCTGCTTTATATTGTATAAAAATATGTTTTCAAGAAGACCAAAGACATTCTGATACACAATGTGGAATTTAAGCAACAATTATAAATCCTATCTACAAAAAAAAACAGGAGAATGATGAAAACCATTATTATTATAGTAAAAGCTGGTACCATTGCACTTTCTTGGACTTCTACATACATTTAATAAGCTGTTGCCTACAAGTTTACACTTTCGACTGTTGAATATAACATCTTGTTAGTGGAGACAAAATTCGTATAGATTTGATTTATTTCATTTCAAAACACTTGTCTGCAAACATATCCTATCGTACTTCAGAACTTTGCTACATTTTACCTGAAGAAAGAACCCTTATTTAATTAGGAAATCCATACAACTAATGGTAATCTTGTAGTTTAATTTTAAGAAAAAATATTACAAATTAAATTATACCTATAAAGAAATATAAAAATAAACTTTATTTTTTTGTACCTGCTAAAATTCTTCATTTTAAATCTTTTCTTCAACTACATATTTTTCAGTCCCTCTTAAATATGTTTTGTAATAGGTAGGTAATAATAGGTGCTTAATTTCATTTCAACAAATAGAACTGGCATACCTACCTATTTTTCTAATTTTTCCATCAAATTGAAAAACCTACTATTTACTTTCTTTTCTGTTATTATAATAGATATATAATTTTCTAATCACAGTTACTTATAAAACAATGAATAAAATATCGAATTAAAACTCTATGTTAAACTCAAAATGTAAATTATTTTGTATTTTGTTGGGAGACATTTTACTCAATTTGGTCGCTGCTTGGGCGATTCTCTTCTCAACATACTGGTCCGAGCTGCGATATGAGACGAAGGGAAAAATTTGAGTATATACAAAACTCACCGATTTTTACAAAAATTTGAGAAAATGTTGTATAGACTGTTTATAATTCGCTACCATACTTTTTTTTTAGCGGAACTACTATTGCACCTTATTTTTTTCGTTTTTTATTTTGAATTTTTACACCATTTTTTTGAGTGAAAAGTCATAAACCACTAATAATCCGATGACACGATGACAGAATTCTATTGTATATAATCGATATATTCTATAAATCGATATTTTTGTTTTGATGTATCTACTGTAAAATTATTAAAAAAATACAGAAATAATCATTAAAAAGCCATTTTAACTGTAAACTAAAATCAGCTGATGAACTAACGCAGTTAATATCATGTTTTAATTTGTTAATTTGTATTATGACATACTTTAGATTTTCTGAATGAAAATCGATTTTTTCTTTAAATTACAGTGTTGCCGGTTTTTATTCAGAGTTGACCCGACTAAAACAAAAAATACCTAATAATTACTTTGACATTTAAATTTTGTGCTCTTTTTAAAAAAGTCAAAATTATATCTTTTAAAATGTTAAATTTGGTAAAATTATTTAAAATTTGTGAAAATAAAGTAGCAATGATAGAATATGAAGACAGGAAAGAAGATGAAGAAGATTTGGAAATGTAAAAATTATTATGTTTGTATTTGGTTTAATTTTATATTTTTTGTTTGTTCCTTTTATGTTCTTTTGAGTTTTTTATTTAATAAAGTTTGTTTATTTCTTTTGTGTAAAACTTTGGCTGAAATTGTTGTTTCATATACCAAAATCACTAGTTTTTTCTAAATATATTTAACTTTAACTGTCCCAATGGACCAAAAAATTAAAAACGGCGTCTTAATTGATGCAAAAGAAGTTTAAGGAAGGAGGCTTTTTATGGAGCAAAATTATAGTACAATCTACAAAATATATTATTAGTTAAAACTAGAGCTACCATGCGAAACTTATTGCTAAAAATACCTTTCATATAGGGTTGATTGTTCTAACAGACAATCTATAAAAGCCATATTAACAGCTAGAGCGAGCGCGCCCGACCGACCGTTTCGAAATTCGCGCGAATTTCGAAACGTCGGCCGGGCGCGCTTTTTTTACCTCTACATCATAATAGCAAGGTACGTTCGTCCCATCCATCTCCTAACCTCTACAGAAGAGAGCAAGCGAAGCGAGCGCGCCCGGCCGACGTTTCGAAATTCGCGCGAATTTTTACACCTACATCATAATAGCAAGGCACGTTCGTCCCATCCATCTCCTAACCTCTATAGAAGAGAGCGAGCGAAGCGAGCGCGCCCGGCCGACGTTTCGAAATTCGCGCGAATTTCGAAACGTCGGCCGGGCGCGCATTTTTTACACCTACATCATAATAGCAAGGTACGTTTGTCCCTTATACCTCCAAACCTCTACAGAAGAGAGCGAGCGAAGCGAGCGCGCCCGGCCGACGTTTCGAAATTCGCGCGAATTTCGAAACGTCGGCCGGGCGCGCTTTTTTTACACCTACATCATAATATCAAGGTACGTTCGTCCCATCCATCTCCTAACCTCTACATAAGAGAGCGAGCGAAGCGAGCGCGCCTGGCCGACGTTTCGAAATTCGCGCGAATTTTTACACCTACATCATAATAGCAAGGTACGTTCGTCCCATCCATCTCCTAACCTCTACAGAAAAGAGCGAGCGAAGCGAGCGCGCCCGGCCGACGTTTCGAAATTCGCGCGAATTTCGAAACGTCGGCCGGGCGCGCCTTTATTACATCTACACCATAAGAGCAAGGTACGTTCGTCCCATCAACCTCCTAACCTCTACAGAAGAGAGCGAGCGAAGCGCAACGTCAGCAGGGAGCGCTCGCTTACTTCTGTAGTGATTAGGAGGTGGGTGAGAAGAGCGAAGTGTTTAATTATCTCTCTCTGGTTCAAAATGATTTTTTGAATATTTGAAATATTTTTATTTTAAAAATAAAGAAAAAAATGTTGAACGCCGTAAAAAGTATCCACCGAGTAACGTCACGGTTCACATAGCAGAAATTGAAATAATTCAGCTATCCTCTTTAGTTGATAAGAGTGTTTCAAAACTTTTGGATAACACAAAGTAATTATGTTTAAAAGTTTTCGAAAAGTACATTGTTTATTACTTTATAGATGATGTAATTAATATTTAATTATCGTTTACTACAACAATTCAATCAAAATGAATAAATAAATCGTCGGATATGACTGGAAATAAATTAATAAAAGTTAATAAAAGTGTTTGGAAATGTTATGTTAAGAATAAGGTAGTTTTTATATTTATTTTTAGTTGATTTTAATTGGCCACTTAGTACTTAGTAACACTGCGATTTGTAATGACAGATATAATTCATATGAACAAGTTAACATAAATAATCCTTTTAAGTAATTAATATGTAAATTAAAAAAAATAATTCATTTATGGGGTTACCGGTGGTATATTTAAAAAGTACTCTCCTTCCTAAAGCCAAAAATTTAATTTTTGTAAAAACAAATTGAACTTTTAGGAAATACCGTTTTCCCAATAGGTATTTACCCAGAATTGTTATGTGTATAATGTTTCAAAGTGTTTAAACTTTTAGTAAAATTGTAAAATTTCAATAGTAATATCCGCCGTTCGGATGTCGGCGTATATAAGCAAGGCTTAGGTATTGATAATTTTATTGAAATTCCAACTTATATTTAATTTGAATATATCCAAAACATAGTCCTTTTATTTAAGAAATAATACACAACTTGGCGACCATGTGCTTCTTATATTGCATCCTTCAATGTCAAATGACAACCAAAATAAATTTATTGAATTAATAAAATAGCCTAAAATATCATTATTAAAATTTAAAAAAATAGGATTTCTTTAGGTTTCCGCCAACAAATTTCGATAAGTATATGTTATTCTTGGTGTCTAAAAGTGTAAAAATACATTTTTGTGAAAATATAAAAGTTTTGTGTATATTCAAATTTTACCGAGACGAAGTAAGGAAAAAATAAAAGTACAACTAAAATACAATAATTATAAATCAAAAACGGAATGAGCACAATTTAGTGTCATCTTTATTCGTTGGTTATCTAAAACTTTGACTTCAATGAATTCATAACAAAGTTTTGAAATGTTTTTCTTGAGACAAATTCAAATTTACCGCTAAAATGATATCTAGTTACTTTTTTAGTTATTTTTCCCTGTGTAAATAGGACTTTCCAATTCGCTCCTCTTAGTTTAAAAACAGAGTATAATTATAATAATATAAATACTTAATATAAAGCTCTAAACCTCAACAAAAGGTTTCTAAATACCAGTTATTATCAATTCAATGTTTTTTGCTGGTTGCAACTATTCTTGTAGCTGAAGATGATTTACAGGAAAGTACACCGTGTATTTTACAGTGTGGCAACGTTTATTGTACGTTTCCATATTTATTTAATTTCAGAATAATCCAATTATTCCTTTTAGAGGAATTTGTGGGAAACACAAAAAATTTACAAATTTTTGCTTACTTCTTACTGCATAGTATTTACAGTTGGGTACAAAATAGATGACCATTTAGAAGTAGTCTTTGAATGGTCTTAGACTGAAACAAAATATAAAACAAATTGGAGTCGTAAAACTTTATTATAGGTAAATAAAACAACATAACTTTAAAAATAGTTTTATTTACCTTGTCTTAAAGAAGTTTTTCGGGAACAATCGTTGAATTGACACACATACTTCCAATTTATTAAAGTCACAGTTCTTAAATAAACATATTTTTTTAAAAGAGCACAGGTTTTATTTAGATTGTATTAGTAGAGGAATGATAGTTTTGATTGACTTGGTACAGTGTTGCCAGAATATGTTTTTGTTATATACCTACCAGATTTTTCGAATTCTATTTGCAGCGACATTGAAGAGCAAAAAAGGGGTCTTTATAGATAACGAATCCAAACACTGTTGCTCTCCGAGGAAGAAAAGTACTAGATTTTGCTTTGAGTATCCTAGAGTACCAGATTATTCAAGAATGTACTATATCTAGTACAATTGTGAATTGTACTAGATTGGCAACACTGGTTTGGCAAAGTTCGTATGCCCTGCCCTAGTTTGTCACGCCATACCTTGTTTATGAGCGGCTCGCCAATTAATGTTTTCTTATGCAGTTTGAAGGATCTGTTGGTGTGTTGTTTTCTCTGTTTAGCTATATGCATTCACAAAATCCTCTCGCTCGTCTGGACTCACTCATCATAATTCGCCACAGACAGTATACTTAGGTATTAGGCATTCCAAACAAAATGGCTACCTGTAGAAAATGACAGGCACATGATAGGTTGTAATATGGCAACACTGTGGACCTGGTGATTTGACAGGATGACTCATTTAGATAGTTATTGGTCATCCATGTTATTGAAAATGTAGGTAATTATTTTTATTTCACTATTTAAAGGCTGGACATTGGTTTTAAAACAGATTTTTGCTAAACTAATTTGAATTAATGAACAATTGCCAAGCAATATGGCCTCTCGCAAACGACCCGCTTTGAGCAATCTATAAGGTATTTTTCGCGACATAACCGGATTATGTTGTTCGATCATGTTCGTCTATCCCCCCACCACATATAGTATATGTTGACGCGAAAATGGAAAATCCATGCTGTTTTGAAAGTGGGCAATGAGTTGAAGTAACAATTTTTTATTATTTCAATTACTCATGTGTGTATAAACCACGCGATTTTTCCTAAGAGTAAAAACAACTTAATTATTTTATATTAATATTTAATATACCTAAATATATTGTCTAAAAATAACAACAAATTTTACTTGTGCTATTTTAATTAATCTATTTATATTTACTATATTTTAATTGTTGAATAATTTCGACGCTTTCCTTTACTTCAATTTCAATCTTATTTAATTTAAATTTTTAAATTAAAGCCATCTTTTGTCTTTGTATACCGTCTGTAGTCATTTGTCAAACACATGAATTAACATAACCGCCTGTGGATGAGATCATGTTCGAGTATGCTAAACAGTGACGTCATTACAACTTCCCCTCCGGTCCTTGATGTCGGCCAAAATGGAAAATCATGCCTAAATAACATGATCCTACCATAAACGTTTATGTTGGTTTATGCCGCGAAAAATACCTTTATATGTATAACTGTATATAAGCATTTTTTGGCGTGCTCCCGTTGATAAACAGTGACACAGAAACCGTGACATGTCAAATGCCCCCACTACCATGTCTCGGTTTCTAAAAAATTCTTCGCAAAAATGAACCGGTTTACGTCAATCGTCAACGTTTTAGATAAACGAGGTTATGTTATGTGTATTTAAAAGGTATTTAACAATAAACAAACTGTGGAAAATCTAAAATTGAGGAAGACAGACAATTTTTCTTTTAAATAACAAATTCAAATAGAATTTAAAGACAGTTCAACGAAAACTATTATACATAAAATAAAAATATGAACGCACAAAATAAAACGCAACTCTGGCAACTACCAAAAATTCCAAAACAAAACGGTATTACAAAATGCTATGAACGTCAACTGTCACTATCAACCGTTTGTTCACCACCTCAAGAGGCCGGGAACAGATTCATCACGGCGGTAGCAAATAATGACGTCAGTGAATGACGTCATTACACTTCCCCTTGAGCGGTCCACGTCGCGAAAATGATGCGGGTAATACCGTTTGATCACCGGGAGTTCGCGAAAAATTGGTATATGTATCATTCACCCGGTCAATGACAAGAGGTCCACTCACAAAGCATGTATCTTCTAGAGACCCCACGCCAATGTTAAACTTGTGTTTGGAGCTGGAACTAAAATTACAATTGACAGATGGCGGTAAATTCAAATTGTAATTTTTAGGAGTAGGTAGTAGTTTTAAATTAAATTTTAAATGATTTCCACATAAATTATTTTATAAAATAAAGTATGGAACTAGTAAGTTCGAAACTTTTGTTTTACAAAATAATTTAGGTCGATTATACCAAATTTGAAGAATTAATTTGTTATAAGGGGTTTAATGTGGAGAGTTGGTTCTGCATATTTTTATTAAATAAAGATATATCTATAAATAATAAAATAGAACATTCTTAAAATATGTTTATTAATAACTTAAATATTATTAGATAAAAATAAATACAAATAATAATACATATTTAACGAATACTTGCTTGGAGCAAATAGATATATAATCTCAAATCTTTAAAATACCTATCAATAATTTAAATGTGAAGTAGAGACTAGGATATTACATTTTATTAACACTAAAGTTATATATTTTATAAATGTCTTTTAACTGAGGACAAATGTAATATAGGTATTGTATTAAAAGGTGAATCCTTTTAACTATTCATTCAATGATAAATAGGTATTTTCCTTCCAAATACAGATGGTGGTATTACTCTCTTATGTGAAAAATGATTTCGGAATCTAGTCCAGTGATAAATTGATTATCAATTAGTTGTTGTCCCCGTTTGTCTTTTTATGATGCAGATGCATGTTGAATATATGGTGAATCAATGAAGTTTTTCTCGAAGTTTTCAACGTAGCACCAAAATTATTGCAAAACACATTAGGAAATAAAAAAGCGAAACATCACAATTTTGCAAATAACTAAGACGAAACTATAAACAGAAACCAAAAGCCAAAGCCAACAAAAAATCACTAAAATCGGACGGAAAAATGAAATTAACCAAGAACATAAATAAATACACGTCACATCTTTGGAGTCTTTGGTTAAGTTTTTCTCCCATAAGGCTTAAAAATGGAGTAAGAAATCATAATTTCACCAGTAGCCCCATCTAGAGTTTGGAGCAAATAGCATAAAAAATGTCAGTTGTCGGTTTTGACCTTGGTCATTCACGTGGAACCTCTATGTGCTTTGTGGGTCCACTGCACAAAGCATGTATCTTCTAGAGACCCCACGCCAATGTTAAACTTTTAAACCAAATTAGCGCCACCTTGTGTTTGGAGCTGGAACTAAAATGACAATTGACAGATGGCGGTAAATTCAAATTGTAATTTTTAGGAGTAGGTAGTAGTTTTAAATTAAATTTTAAATGATTTCCACATAAATTATTTTATAAAATAAAGTATGGAACTAGTAAGTTCGAAACTTTTATTTTACAAAATAATTTAGGTCGATTATACCAAATTTGAAGAATTAATTTGTTATAAGGGGACTAATGTGGAGAGTTGGTTCTGCATATTTTTATTAAATAAATATAAGATATATCAATAAATAATAAAATAGAACATTCTTAAAATATGTTTATTAATAACTTAAATAAATATTATTAGATAAAAATAAATACAAATAATAATACATATTTAAGGAATACTTACTTGGAGCAAATAGATATATAATCTCAAATCTTTAAAATACCTATCAATAATTTAAATGTGAAGTAGAGACTAGGATATTACATTTTATTAACACTAAAGTTATATATTTTATAAATGTCTTTTTAACTGAGGACAAATGTAATATAGGTATTGTATTAAAAGGTGAATCCTTTTAACTATTCATTCAATGATAAATAGGTATTTTCCTTCCAAATACAGATGGTGGTATTACTCTCTTATGTGAAAAATGATTTCGGAATCTAATCCAGTGATAAATTGATTATCAATTAGTTATTGTCCCCGTTTATCTTTTTATGATGCAGATGCATGGTGAATAGGTATATGGTGAATCAATGAAGTTTTTCTCGAAGTTTTCAACGTAGCACCAAAATTATTGCAAAACACAGTAGGAAATAAAAAAGCGAAACATCACAATTTTGCAAATAACGAAGACGAAACTATAAACAGAAACCAAAAGCCAAAGCCAACAAAAAATCACTAAAATCAGACGGAAAAATGAAACTAACCAAGAACATAAATATATACACGTCACATCTTTGGAGTCTTTGGTTAAGTTTTTCTCCCATAAGACTTAAAAATGGAGTAAGAAATCATAATTTCACCAGTAGCCCCATCTAGAGTTTGGAGCAAATAGCATAAAAAATGTCAGTTGTCGGTTTTGACCTTGGTCATTCACGTGGAACCTCTATGTGCTTTGTGGTCCACTGGGTTGCCATAGGCGAGTTCGGATAGTCAGGGGCTGGAGTGGGACAAATTTTAGGGTGCTTTTAAATGACATTTAAGCGTGTTAAACTGTCACTAATCGGACTAAACAAACCGATAAAAGGGTCGTTTGGAGTTAAAAGTGTTAAAGGAACTTGGCAGACCGAACGCAATGCATATATAAACTGTCAGTTCCCACTGGCAGCATTTTGACAGGTTGTTGTAATGCCTATTGCGCTAGTTCCACATACTTTAATTTTCTTTTACTATACGGAGAATGGTCGCATTGCGCAGCTTTCTGAGTGCCTTTTAAAAGGAGATAGAAAACTCCGCCATTTTGAACCCTTATTACGTGTTGCCTACATCTTGGCGCAATATTTTTAATAGGTGCGTTTTAATCATCCACTTCTGCTTCGGAATTGTCGGTTTTCTTATTTTAATCTGACAGGTTAAAACGACTAAACCGACAATTCCGGAAGCAGAAGCGGATGATTAAAACGCACCTGATATTTTGCTTGCTGCTGTCAGTGTCAGTGAATATTATTTTTGAAGTCACAGTTTATTGCTAAAGAATCAGCTCACTCGGACCAGTTGAAAGTTCCAAAATAACATCCACTCCAGGGATACAAATACAGGATACGCTGTTTTATTATAGGCGGTTGTCATATATTGTAATATCCGAGTTGCACAGTGTATAAACTGAAACATTGAGATCAAAAGTGCCGACGCAGAGTGAGCGATCTGATTCTTTAGCTGTAAACTGTGTCACAGGGTTCAAAATGGCCGCGCCCTATGTTGGGCGTGTTGGACCTCTCTCTTGCCACGTATAGTAATGAAAATCAAAGTATGTGGCTAGTTCAGTGATGATGTAATTATGGTTCCACTGACAATTAAAGTGACAGTAGATTTTTTGAATGCGTTTTGTTTATTTTATTTACCTAAATTATATCGTTTTTTCACTTTTATAAATATATTCCTAAAGTATCAAGTAGATAACATGCGTCAAATATACAATCGTTTAGTTACCAATTACATACCTTTAAACTATTTTTTAGGACCTGTAAACAATATTTAGAAATAACTAAAAACAGTAAAAACGTATATGTCAAATTTATTGATGTTTTTGTTAAAAGTTTGGTTAGAATTAAATGTCAGTAGAACCAAAATGACATCACACTGAACTAGCGCATTACTGTGCCAGAGAGCCGCGATCAGCCAGAGCGCAATGATGTACCAAAAAAATAGAGATTAACATGTAAGAAAATAAAAATATTAAAATTAAATATTTATAGTTATGTAATTATAAAATAATGTGTTTTTATGAAATATAACTGGGTGTTGATTATCCTCAATAAAGAATTTTTCTTCTTCACTTTTTAAACTGCGCATGCACGAAAATTGCTTTGAAGCTAAACTAACCTGTTGATAATCGATTTTTGACATCTGTCGACAAGTTAGGAAAGCCAATTAGGCATTCCAACGACCTGTCAAACAATAGGTGCCAGTGGGAAATTCTTGTATATCTAAGGGGGTAGCAACATAATCTTGCAACTTGGACGCTATTTTTATTCGAAGTAGTAGTCGCCAAGCCTGCCAATTTATGAAGAAATGTATAGGTGGGTTTTTTAAATATTATTTTTATTGTGTTTGGCATAAAATATTTAAATGTTATCCATTATTCATGATTTTACGTAAAGTAGAATACACCGTATGTCGCCACCCTTAGATATACCAAACCTTCCCACTGGCATTTCATTTGTTTGGAATGCCTAATTTCGGAGCCATATTCGAGCATGCGCAGTAAAAATAGGGGTCCCATCTTCAACTGATAGCTAAGATAATTTGTTGTTTTTGTACAGGTTGATGGAGGATAGTTCGTTTACTTTCCGCGGCATCCCGTTCGCCAGACCACCGATAGGCGAGCTACGCTTCCGATTCGCTCAACCGCTCGATCGCATACAGTACTGTTGGAACGGTACGTTTATCGCCCACAACGATTCCGGTCTCTGTCTTCAAATCCTCGCCAACGGTACGACCGTCGGCAAAGAGGACTGCCTCACTCTGGACGTCGTTACGCCGTACGTCAGGTACGATAATCCGTTACCAGTGATCGTACTTATAGGTAGCGAGACCCTTATGGGCGGTTCCCCAGGAAAATTGAGACCGTCGGCCAGGTACGCCCGATCCAGAGACGTGGTCTTTGTCCGGCCGAATTTCAGACTCGGCGCTTTGGGTTTTCTGTCTTTGGACATCCTAGCCGAATCCGATTATCCGAAAACGTCGGGCAATTACGGCTTGAGCGATATTGTGGCGGCGTTGAATTGGGTGCAACTCAACATCGAGCATTTTGGCGGCAACAAGCACGCCGTAACGGTGTTCGGACATCGCGCCGGTGCCACTCTGGTCACCGCCCTGACGGCCATCCAAGGCGCCGGTAAATATTTCGTCAGGGCTTGGGCGTCGTCCGGCAGCGCCGTTTACCCTAAAAGGGACGCGAGGCAACAACAGAGCGATAACAGGAGTTTTTTGGATGCGGTACGTTGCGAGAATGTCGAATGTTTGAGAGACATGGACGCGGAGATGTTAGTGAAAGCTGTCGAGGATACTTGGAGGAAGCCGTTTCTCGATTTGCCTTTGGCCGATGAGAAGCCTCAAGATAGGCATCAGTGGTTGGTAAGATTTATATACATACTTATTTATATACACTTGACTATCATGTCTAGTTATTACAGGCTTTTTTCTTTTATTTTGTACAATCACCACTGTACATGTTTAGAGGATACATTTTCTGCACACATCTTACTGGAAACATACTCTTTAAAATGCGAAATTTGCACTTTTTCTCAAATATCTCGAATTTTATCCTGTCTCCATTTTTGATGACGCTAATTTCATTGACGAACGTCATTCTACTCTTGATGCTTCTTTTAGCACAACTGAAATTTATCAGGTTTTAAATAAATGTAAGAACCATAAATCTTCAGGAACTGGATACAATCAGTGAATTTTATAAAAATCTTCCACACAACTGGATGTTGTACTTAAATTCTCTTTTTACTTTCCTATCTGTATACAGATATAAGGAAAGTATAGGAATCATGATTTTTTTCGACCTCGAGTTTTCGACGGATTTTTACGTTTTGAGGTCCCCTGAATCCGTTTTGACTATTTTCGCGATGATGTCTGTGTGTGTGTGTGTGTCTGTGTGTGTGTCTGTGTGTGTGTCTGTGTGTGTGTGTGTGTGTGTGTGTGTGTGTGTGTGTGTGTGTGTGTGTGTGTGTCTGTATAACGCATAACTCATGAACCGATACACAGAAAAACACCAAATTTTAAACTTAAGCTTTGTTTCAGCGTCCAATGAGCTGATTAGATTTTGGGCAGTGTCGGAACATCTGGGGGGGTACTTTATAGGTGGTCATTTTTATATTTTATGGAATATATCTGTTATTTACGTTTGGAGAAGAAAATTCTTCAAATAAAAGTTACTTCTAATATAATTATCTATAATTTTTGTTTTATGCAAAATTTTCCTAAAATGGTCCGTATTCGAGAAATTTGACAAAATGTAAAAAACATAATTTTTTATAAAAATTGTTCAAATAAAAGTTGTTTGTAATATAATTCTCTATAATTTTTGTCCTATACATAATTTCTCTAAAATGGACCGTATTCGAGATATTTGAGAAAATGTGTAAATTTCGAAATTTGAAGAAAACTCAAAAACGGATAAAGGAAAAAACATTAAATTTTAAACTTAAGGTTTATTTCGGCCTGACGTGAAATGATTAGATTTTGGACAAAGTCGGAACATCTGGGGGGGTACTTTATGGGAGGCCGTTTTTATATTTTATGGAATATATCTGTTATTTATGTTTGGAGAAGAAAATTGTTCAAATAAAAGTTACTTCTAATATTATTATCTATAATTTTTGCTTTATGTCAAAATTTCCTGAAATGGTCCGTATTCGAGAAATTTGACAAAATGTGCAAAATTCTGATTTTTATGAAAATTGTTAAACTAAAAGTTGTTTGCGATATCGATTTCTATAATTTTTGTTTATACATGATTTTTCTAAAATGGACCGTAATGGAAAAGTGCTAAATTTAAATTTTTCTGTATTTTCGTTTTCAATGAATATCTATAGAAAAATGTTTCGAGGTAGATGTATGTGTAAAATGTATATATTTCGTTTATTCTCTAAACATTTATAGAGATGCTGCAATAGGTTGTACAAAATAACCGGAAAATGCCTATAATAACTAGATAGGAAAGTCATGTGTTGGACACATCAGATTTTTAATAATATTTTTAAAACAGCCCTGCAGAGGTCTTGCATTAGTTAACTGTTCAGTGAACATTTTTACTCGTATAATTTTGGACAGACTTACTACTTGGAATATTGTACATTTGGAATATTGTAAAACTTAGGATGAATAATTGTTTTTTTTTTATTTTTTATTTATTTTATTTTTTTTTTTCAGGGGTGTGTTTCTTTTTTTTTTCCTTTTTTGTGAAATGTATACATAATATGTATAATATACATATGTATATATCAAATGTAGGTATTATATTTATTTTTAATTTATGTGAATTTATTACTATTTACAACTTTCTACTTGTTTTTAGAAAGCAATAAAAATTATTATTATTAATAAATTAAATAGTACTGTAGAAAAACGGAACGGCAAAAAAGACGTTAAACGCGTTTTTATAAATTATTATACAATACATTTTTCGCTTTCAAAGGAGAATTCAAAAAGCGGTTTTATTCTGCTTTCCTCAGAAAATCTTCCACAATTCACCATTCTCTGACCGCTGATGGTGGGCACAGACTCGATCGTGAATTTAAAATACAGGGCGTTTCAATGCAAAATTTAATTGAATATTTAGCTTTTTTAAAATTAATTATTTTAAAATACAGGGCGATTTGATGTAGAATTGGATCGAAAATTTCGTATTGATAAAATTAAATATTTAAAAGTTAATTTTTTCCACATATGTGCTGTTTCTGTATTTTTTCTATTGTATTTTTGTATTTTTTTATATATTGTTACCTTAACATGTAAACCTTCTAACTCCATACGTAATAAAAAACCGTTTCATTTAGATATTAGAAGAAAAAAATAATTAGATCATTAGGTATTAAAGGAAGCTTTTAACAAAGACCTAATGATTTAATTTATTTTTTTTTTATTTAAAGGAAGCTTTTAATAAAGACCTAGTGATCTAATTGATTTTTTTTTCTTCTAATATTTAAATGAAACGGTTTTTTGCTTTGCATGTTAAGGTAATGATATACTTTCTTTGACTTTCTATAAACATTGTAATTCCGATGTAAAATAGTCAAATATATCTAGCTTTCTAACAAATGAAATGAAACAGATTCGTTACAACTCTCGAAAATATGTTTTAGGTAGTGGACGGTAGGCTATTGAAATCATACACGGAGGAAATTTGGAATCCGGACACGGACCTACCGGTGAATTTGATAATTGGAACTACAGCTCATTCGAGCAGCTCCGAAAAACTGTTAATGAAACACAAGCACTGGACGGAGGAATTGGTCAAGCAGCACATACAGCAATCCGTCGTATCGTCAACAGGTTAGTTATAAAAATTGGTCTGATGTTTAATAAATTTTATTTAAACAATTCTTTCAAAGGATGGCGGTGATTGTTGTTGGCGTTACTTTGCAATAAAATGTTAATTTTAAAAACACTTATAAGAAATTTTGACTAGCTCTTTGATATTTAACACTAAATATTACTTTGAGCACATTGACCATATTGTAATGTGAGCCATTTCATTATTCAGTCATGCTCTAATTTTCCAAGTCCCTCTCTGTCTTATTTGGCCTATCATACATAATTAAACCCCTTAAGACCAAACATGTGGCAACTATGGCGGAGGCACTTTCGCGAACATTCCTGAGTCATCGTGATAATGTTTCTGGTATTTTCCGGATATGAGATGTTTTGGTGGAGGAGCATTATGGATCACCAATTTGTATATAAATATTGGTGGAGGATCAACAAAAAGTCATTAGTAGCAGTTTAAAGACATTCGAAATATATATAAATTAGAATAGTAGTGTTATAAAATAAATAAGTGTTTACGTAAATTATTAATAAATAAACTGTTGTTTAAAATAAACAAGCATCGCAATATGGTTTCCTTAGTCGTGAATTCGGCTTTTCTAATAGATACTTTTGGGAAAATAGTTTCCAGTAAAGAAAGGGCGCCAATAATTCCCTTTTTTTTATTTATAGAAAGCCAGTGAGAATTATAAACTCTAGCTTTATAAAAAAAAATAATTAAAACATACAATTTAGGTAACAAAGAATTGTAACCTTTAAAAAATAAAATTCAACATATATATATATATATATATATATATATATATATATATATATATATATATATATATATATATATATATATATATATATATATATATATATATATATATATATATATATATATATATATATATATATAAATGAAAGTAATTGTATGAAAATTCAAAGAACATATTAAACTTAATCTGGTACCAACTATTTAAATTTCAAACATTAGATAAAAAATTAGCCACATGTCTAATTACCACTATATTGGTTAGGTTAGGTTCCCACTTCTTATTCTTTCTTGATATAGTTCTGCCTTCAGAAAACTGCGATATTTATCTTCAATGTCAAACATGGAAAATATTGACTGACTTGGAAGTTTAAGATGGAATGTAAGAAAATAGCTGCTTCTATTCGCTTTCTAAACAAAAAATAAATTCTGTTTTTGACGAGGCTCTTTTATGAGATGTAAATTAAATTTTAAACAATACTTTTTAAATTTAAATCAAGATAACAATAAAAACTAATTAATATAAACAATGTGCAATTTAAGCAACCAAAATGAATTACAAAAGCATATTTAATAAATTTAACTTGACTAACAACAAGTAGAAATATAATTTCTACTGTGATATTTTTTTGATGACATTTTTTAACTCACGGATGTTTACAGCTAGACACTGGTAGATAGGTCAAGATATCGGAAAATGAAATTTCAAGACACGATATCGATATCGTCTATCTACTATAATCCCACTTCACGAAATTTCCGTTTCTTGGAAATATATCGTGCGGCGATAATTAAATTTTAAATTAATCGAATACTATTTTATACAGGATGTCACAATTAAAATAACCTTTTTAAATGGAATTTTAAAATGCTATGTTGGGAATGGGGTGTTAATACACGGCCTAAAAGATCAATTGTGCCCCCTTCTGTCGCTAATGCACAAAGGAAATGTCTCAATGCCTATAATGACCCTTCCAATCCTATCTTCTCAAGGAAGTTTAGGATTTGGAGTGGCTTCAAGTTAGGTAAATCTCCCTCTTCTATTTGATATCCTCCTAGGTATAGTGCCCTTGGATTCTGGCTACACATTCAGTTATAATGTGAATGGAGATTTCGTCCTCCTCCTCACAGAATCTGCACTCACTATCCTCTACTACGCTCAGTTTACTAAGGTATCTTTTGGTCGGCAATGCCCGGTAAGGATCCCTGTTACAATAAGTAGCCTGTTCTTGCTCAAACAGATGCAGGCTTCCGATCTTTTCTGGTTATATTCACCCAGAAGTATCTTAGCCTGTCTCAGCCACCAAGGGATTGTTCCAATTATCGGTTATTCTACTGGTCAATTCATTTTTAATCTCTCCTAATTTTAAAATGTTACAATCCTAAGTATTTTCGGTGCTGAAGCTAATAAACTTTCGTCTGATTACTCCGTTCCTGATCATTCTATCCCACAGATGTATAGAACAGAATATGAGTCGGTGAAACCTTCTGATAGTGTACCAGATGTATTATTTGAAACCGATGAAGAAGATAATTCGTTGAATGAAAATGTACATTATGCGTTGCCAAGAGTACCCAAAAAAATAAATAATCAACAAAATCCAAAAAAAACCCAAAAAGAAAAACAAAAATCTACTAAAATATCTACTAAGAACAATAATAAATATTGTTTTAATAATGGTATTGTCTGTTTTCTACCGTTATAGTGATACTTTGTTTATTTATAATAAAATATTTAAAAACTGATGAGATGGCATAAGATTGGGTTAATAGTACAAGGCGAAGGCCTCAACCCACAAGTATTGTTCAAAATAATATTTAATAAGTAGGCAGCAGTCCGATAACGGAAACATGTAACGAAAGTAAAAGAACATTGACCTTGAGTTTATATACGATTTTTCTGTTTGAAAGATACAAAGCAGAAAGGAGCGGAGAGCAGACTCGATTAGAGAGGAGTATAATAGACTGGAGTTGAGTTGAGTAGAGCAGAGTGGAGTTGGGTATAGTGGAGTGGACTAAAGGGGAGCAAAGTAGAGCGCAGAAGAGTAAAGCGGAGTTTATAATGCCTAATCAGTTTCTCTCTTTTTCTTTCTATCCCTATCTGTTATTTTTCTTTCTTTCTATCCCTCTTTCAGTTATTGTCGAGGTGTCGGGATATCGAAATATGTCATCAAGGTATTAGGATATTGTAATAAAGATTTGATGTATGTTTAATAAATAAATAAATATGCTTGTAACACGGGAAAAATACATTATTTCTATTCGATTCTAGGTGAAGGCGTTTTCACAATGTACGACCTAAATTACGAGGGACTCAGCCGGATGATATCCGATATTCGAATCGTGTGTCCGTTGTTGGACCTGTCCCGTCGATTGAAATCGGTGCCGTTCTACGTCGTCACTCAGACCAGATTCGCAGAGTGCGTGGCTGACGTCGATTCCGACGTCGACGCCATTTTGGGTCGATACGAGCCCAGGACGCCAGAGCAAAGGAGATATTTTTCGGCGATGCAGGGCCTGTTTTACCATTACGTTTGGGACGGAAACATAGAACAGAACATGATAGGGCAGAGGGCGTTAATCGTCGGCCAAGACGTCCTGCCAAATTCCAGTTACTCCTGGTGCGATTATTGGACGTTGAAAAATGTCGTGCCTAAGTACGCGGTGCTCGATTAAATCAATAAGGATTTCTTAAATATGTGCTTAACTAAATCTTGTCAATATTTGTTCAAAAAATCAATACTTTACCTAATACAATAAATGGTTTACAAAAGACGTGTTATATTTTGTTTTTACACTAAGAGGAGCGAATTTAAAGGTCGCATTTACACAGGGAAAATTAACTAAAAAAAATGAGGCAGTCATTGAGGACTGCTGACAGAAGAGAAAACTTAAAACTATCAAATAAGTGAAACTAAAGTGAAACTTTTTAGACGCAACATTTTAGACATTCCGAGCAACAATTATATATTATAAATTTTAATTCAGTTTATTCATTAATATATATTGGGCTGCGCAAGCGGTTTGCATAATTAAATTCCTCTTTGAAAGGCTCTACAAAATTGTTTTTAAAAAGTCACCACTGAGTTGTCCGTAAGACCAGAAAATGGGATTTTCAGCACAAATTTGGGGGAAATTTTAACAGAAATAAGTGTTTTTCTTAAATATCATTTAAACTAGAGAGAAGTAGTTGTTAGCATAGTTGAATTTCTTTTTAAAAGCTCTACAAACTGGTTTTTTACTAATTCTTGCTAGGGTGTCTGTAAGACAAGATAATAGGATTTTCAGATTAAATTTTAAAAGAAAAATGTTTTTGTTAAGTAACTTGACTATCGTTTCAACTATTAGGAAGTGGTTTGAAAAAGTCACCACTAAGTTACCCGTAAGGCCAGAAAATAGGATTTTCAGATCAAATTTGGGGGAATTTTAACAGAAATAAATACAATATGTACAATTTTTTTCACAGGATATCCCTGAGCATTGAGGGTGAGAATATGTTCAGTTCTTTGATCAGCTCTAGCTGCAGTAACTCTAATAAGCTAAAATAGTTTTACCTTGGAGATGGCAATATTGCTAATACTAATTACATACTGGAAACAATATTGACAAAAGTTTTCTAAAATGACATCTTTCTTTCAGGACTTTGTTGACTAAATACCTTCACAACTTAATACTCCTACGATAGTTTCGTATGATTTCGGGAGATATAATTTGGGCATAGAATAATACGATTACATATTATAACTAAACATTATACTTTATTCAATGCTATACATACATAAATTGAATGTGATTATCCAAACTCTTATTGTTCTATGTGTTCCGTTAAAGTCAAATCTAGAAAATATCCAACCTGGTATTCTCATGATTTTATACTTAACATAAAATACATACAATAGGTTAATCCATGAATCCTTCGAAATAAAGATGAGATGCTTAATTTATATTTGCACGTGAGCAAAATAAGGAGAGACTCATGTGAATCGACTGCCTGTCATGACATGATTGGACAGATGTATATATTTCTACCGCACTGTTAACACATGCACTGGTACTGCTTTTAGCAAACGTTCACAAATTACTTTTTGCTGCATATACACTGCTTTTCAATCAGTAACTGATATATTATAATTCCCACAAAGAATGTGATAGCATTGATCCATCTAGGAAAAGTAGCAGCACAAGATGCAGAGATAATGTATCCAGTTTTTTCTAGTAAAATCTGAAAAATAAGTAATATTTTTTACTTTAAAGTGTCAAAATGAGGTAGGTAAATGTCTAGATTGAGTTCTTTACATTATTAATAAGAACACAAATATTTTTTTAAATAAAAATATGCCATTTTCTTCAATTAATATAATTTTTACGGGAAAGGAAGTTAATAGGGGTTCTGGGTGGGTAAAACACTGTAAATCTTAAAATATTGTTAGAATTAGAAATGAATTGCCTTACTTTTGATAAAAAATGATTATTGGATAGTACCTACCTAATCTCTGAGCTATGATTTGAGTATAGGAGTATAGGAATCATGATTTTTTCGACCTCCAGTTTTCGACGGATTTTTACGTTTTGGGGTCCCCTGAATCCGTTTTGACTATTTTCGGGATGATGTCTGTTTGTGCGCGCGCGCGGGTGTGTGTGTGTGTGTGTGTGTGTGTGTGTGTCTGTGTGTCTGTGTGTGTCTGTGTGTGTCTGTGTGTGTCTGTGTGTGTCTGTGTGTGTCTGTGTGTGTGTGTGTCAGTGTGTGTGTGTGTGTGTGTCAGTGTGTGTGTGTGTCAGTGTGTGTGTGTGTCAGTGTGTGTGTGTGTCAGTGTGTGTGTGTGTCAGTGTGTGTGTGTGTCAGTGTGTGTGTGTGTGTGTGTGTGTGTGTGTGTGTGTGTGTGTGTGTGTGTGTGTGGGTGGGTGCGTGCGTGCGTGCGTGCGTGCGTGCGTGCGTGCGTGCGTGCGTGCGTGCGTGCGTGTGTGTGTGTGTGTCTGTCTGTGTGTGTCTGTCTGTGTGTGTCTGTCTGTGTGTCAGTGTGTGTGTGTCTGTATCCACCATAACTCATGAACCGATACAAAGAAAAACACCAAATTTTAAACTTAAGGTTTATTCCTGCCTGCGGTGAACTTATTAGATTTTGGACAGAGTCGGAACATTTGGGAGGGTACTTTATTAGTGGTTATTTTTATATTTTATGAAATATATCCGTTATTTGCATTTGGAGAAGAAAATTCTTCAAATAAAAGTTACTTATAATATTATTATCTATAATTTTTGTTTTATACAAAATTTTCCTAAAATGGTCCGTATTCGAGAAATTTGACAAAATGTAAAAAAAATATTTTTTTATAAAAATTGTTCAAATAAAAGTTGTTTGTAATATAATTCTCTATAATTTTTATCCCATACATAATTTCTCTAAAATGGACCGTATTCGAGATATTTGAGAAAATGTGTAAATTTCGAATTTTGAAGAAAACTCAAAAACGGATAAAGGAAAAAACATTAAATTTTAAACTTAAGTTTTGTTTCGGCCTGAGGTGAAATTATTAGATTTTGAACAAAGGCGGAACATTTGGGGGGGTACTTTATGGGAGGCCGTTTTTATATTTTATGGAATATATCTGTTATTTATGTTTGGAGAAGAAAATTGTTCAGATAAAAATTACTTACAATATTATTATCTATAATTTTAGTTCTATACAATTTTTCTTTAAAATGGTCCGTATTCGAGAAATTTGACAAAATGTAATAAAATTCAAATTTTTAGGAAAATTGTTTAAATAAAAGTTATTTGTTATCTCTATAATTTTTGTTTTTTATGATTTTTCTAAAATGGACCGTATTGGAAAAATTGAAGGAAAAGTGCTAAATTTAAATTTTTCAGTATTTTCGTTTTCAATGAATATCTATAGAAAAATGTTTCGAGTTAGATGTATGTGGAAAATGTATATATTTAGTTTATCCTCTAAACTTTTATAGAGGTGCTGCAATAGGTTGTACAAAATAACTGGAAAAAGTCTATAATAACTAGATAGGAAAGTCATGTGTTGGACACATCAGATTTT